>JABVXW010000391.1:0-47458 GCA_013365375.1 Litomosoides brasiliensis
TTATTATTATTATTATTATTATTATTATTATTATTATTATTATTATTATTATTATTATTATTATTATTATTATATTATTATTATTATTATTATTATTATTACTATTATATTATTATTATTATTATTAATTATTATTATTATCATTATTGTATTTGGTACATAATTTAGTGCAATTTCGAATTGATTCACACGCTTGACATGAAAATGTCATTATTTGTAGATGAATGTGAGAAATTTTAGAAACTAAAATTTGATAATTTTATGCAACATTGCTTGGGAGAAGTAGCAGTTCAAACGGATCTCGCATATCGAATGATCAAAGAGAAGTATGTAATGTTCCTTAATGGATCACATCCATCGTTGTTAATTTATTGAAAATTGATTCTTCGTGTGGGAAATATGGCAAATGTTGGTGGAGGAAGATAATGGGGAAGATGTGGAAATGGAAAATAAATTACTAATTGCACAGTTGTAAATTTCAAATATTTCTGTAAATGTTTAATTCATTTAGTGAAAATACTGAATTACAGGAAGTGTATAGTTGTAGTTAACAATTCGTGTAATTGAACTGACTTGGAAATTATATTTAATTATATTTTAATTAGTTTCATACAATTTGAACATTATTTTTTGTGTGTTTTAAATACATTATTTCATTTTTTTTTGCCTTTAATTATGTTCCATTCGATAAGTGTGGGAAAAATTTCGTAAGAATTGCAAATACGAATTGAATGAAATGGTAATGAATTTGAAATTAAGTTAGAATGTTAAATTTAAATTTCCAACTCAACGTCTGCTTGATGGAACAATCTGATTTTTCGTGCTATGAATGATGTAAATGTGAAAGAAGAAGTGAATTAATAATGAGATGCTTAAATAAAATAGTGTTATGTACTATTTCCCAAATTAATAATTATTTTTAATATTTAAAGTAAAAAAAAATTTAATTAAAGCAAATTAAAATGCAAAAGATTAAGCAATCTGTTGTTAAGACTGGAGGAATTGATTAATTGGATATCTTCAACTGTTTATCTTTGAATAAATTCATTGTTGTAATTTAATATCAGTATTATCAAATTACTGTCATTTTGTTTGCTATCACTAATACTCGGCACCTCTAATCAAACATAATTTATTAACTGAAATTATTATTGATAACTCTTTTCCTTATTCTCATTATTTAAATTTAACTATTTCATTTTGTATTTTATATATCATTCTCACCTTCTGCTATGCAAGTTATCAAAGAAATGAAAAAAAAATTCAATGGTTAGAATATTTGCCGAATGTGAAATTTAGTTAATAGTTTGTAAACACTCTTTTGAACTGAGTTGCCAGCTAACAAATTAAAAAATTAATTCAAATTAATTTTTTCTAAAATGAACAAGCAATCATTTCTTGCTATATATTTTGAGCTATTGAAATTTTGTTTGCTATTTGCTAAACTTGTAAAAATTTTGAAGAAAAATGTTTAAACAACTGATGATATTACTACTGTTGTGCGAAATAACTAATGCCTACTTTACAAATGATTTTAATGCTTGGCTAACGAAATTTTACGGATCTGATGTACAGGCAACACTGAATAGGTGAGAAGGATTTATTAAATTTAACAAATTTTTCATTTATTTAAAGATAAAAATTGTAAATTTAAAAATTCAAATAATATTTACCTAATTTGCATTTAAAATTATACATTCAAATGGAATTGATAGTTTCATGACATCTTATCGAAAGTGATGTAAAGTTAATGAAATAAAATGACGCACTAACAATTATAATACTTTTTATTGAAAGTAATTTAGGGCAGACTTAGGTCACACCGGTTCATTTGGTGGTAAACGATATCGAAATCAAACATTAGCAAACGATCCGGTCATTTTTGTTCACGGTGTCTCGAATACAGCTGGTGAACAGCCTTTTAGTGGTGCAAAATTTTTCATGTATGCCTCTTTCATCTCACCGATAATTTATTGCTGTTAATTTTTGCAAATTTTAAAAAGTATTCATTTTATTGCTAAATAAAATTATTAGAGCTTTTGGTTACGATTGGTCGGAATTGTATGCAACAACATATGCTAACGGTTCACAAGGTAGTCTAACACAATGGGCTAAATATACAATGGAATGCAAATATGTCAAACAGGTATTTTACACATTTACAATTTTGAAATTAAATTTAAAATTTATTGAGTAATATAAAATGGAGCGAACTGATCCATTCTATAAAATGATATTAGCGTCTTTCTTTTTTCTTTTTTCAAATTCATTTAAAACTATGGAAATTAAGCAAGTGAAAAGATGTTGAAGTTCATTAACCATTAGCGGCAATGATTAAAATAATTGAAAATAAATTTTTTTTTCTCATTTGCTATAATTTTAAATGGAAAAGAGTAAGCTAACTTAATAAGGTAATAGTTTTGGGAGAAAGTTATAATTAAAGATACGAGGATTAATTGTTGCTGTACGTTTATACACCGGTCGTAGCGTTGATGTCATCGCATATTCATTGGGTGTACCAGTTGCGCGAAAAGCCATCTTAGGAGGTGAAAATTTGAATTTAATTATTGCAGCAAAATTAAAATTTTAATGAATTAAGTCACATTCCTTAATACACTTCGTTATGTATTTAATTAAGCAGAAAATAAATTATCATCGACTAACTTCATACAAATTAACGTAAATCTAATGCTTCCTACCTTTAATTACTTATTTATTAAATTAAGCATGAAATGAGTACAATCAATTAATTTATTTTTTATTCAATCAATATTTTTCACTACTCTCTCTTTCATAGTGCATATGTATTTGGAAGATGAAATTTTACATTTAATTAAATGCATATGCTTTTATCCCTAACTTCGATATCACTGTGTTTACTTATGGTTTCCAATCTTATCATATCATCTTCACCTTTTTCATATTTTTCCACGCAAATAACACGTTCGAATATTTTAAGTCGTTTGTAGAGCTGATTAATTGATAAGAAATTTTAGGCTTATGCGTGGATACCAAGGAGAATTTAGGTGGTCGGTTGACAAATTCCATTGATACATTTATTGGTATTGCGGGACCAAATCATGGTGTTATGTTAAAGGTTTCAAAATTAATCTTTCATTTCCTCTATTCATTCATTTATTTCATTACTCTATTCATTTCATTAATTACTCTTACTCTATTCATTATTCATTTCATTATTTCATTCATTTCATTAATTTTGAAATTCATTTCAAATTCATTTCATATTCATTTCATTAACTCATTAATTACTCTATTCATTTCATTAATTTTTAAAGTTTTAATTACCACGTGCCTTACGGTGTTTGTTATAAAATTAACGATGTGCTTTGTTGACAGCTTGGTATTGCTAGTATACCTGCGTGTATGTTCACTGTATTGCCTATTTGTAATCGAATTAACGGTTTATTCTCAGGCCTATGTCCACTGGAAAGTGCCTTCTTACAGGTTAGTTGTAAATATTTTTTTAATTAAAAGTAAAATAAAAAAAAAATAAAATAAATTAAAAGTAAAATAAAAGTAAAATTATAAAATATTACGTTTTTCCTAATAATTTTGCTTATATTATAGGATGTAAATTCAGTGGAAGGTTATGAGGGACAACATATCTTTACTATTTATAGCAAAGAAGACCAATTTGTTGGTTATAGTATTTGTGGAAAGGTAACTGCTTCTTTGTCATTTGAGAAAAACAAAAGATAAGAGGAAAATTTAATCAGGTTGCTAATCAGTATGAACTGATAAATATAATCATTGTTGAGCTGTTTGTAGAGATTTAAATAATTTTGGAATTTCCACTTTAAGAATTATTAATAAATTACGTTGAGCTCATAGTAGTTAGTTGTTGAGTTTTGTAGAAAAATATTCGATTAAATTTTATTCACAAAAATTATCGATATGAATTTGAAATTATCACTGAATCGATAGGATTTGTTAATGACACCTGTAATTAATTTAGAAAACCTCTCAAATAGCCGGTCAACACAGCGAGAAAGTCTATGAGACAAAAGATCATGACAGAACATTCACCGACTCACTTCCAGTTCAACTACAAATGGTACTACGTCATATTGTGATATGAACTAATCAGTTCTGTCTTATCTGTAAATTTAAATACCATCCATTCCAGTTTGTTAATTATTTAATTCATTTCCAATAACAGCTAATGATCATCGCTGGGTGATTACTCCAAATTTAGCTAATATTGGAGAGAAAGAGGAAGAAAAAAAGAATTTTGATAACAATTAGTTTGTATTGTATAAGTAGTCTATTTCCAATATAAGTTTGAAGAAAGTCAGAATTTTCCTTATTTTGGAATAGATAAAAATAATTTTAAGATTTCATTGAAGGCCAAAAATTGATCATTCCATTTTAAAGATAGTAAGAAGGCTGAAAATAATAAAATTAATTTATTTTTTGATACAACATCGTATAAGTCTATTCTTCCACACTCTACTGAATAATTATTTTACAAGGAGCATTTCACGTTAGTAAGATTTATTGCAAATTTAAAATATCTCTTTTTTTTGACTTTGAAAAATTCGAATATTGCAAATATCGCTGACAGTAAAATTTTTTTCTATTTAATATGCTGGAAATGTTTGTTTTCATTTATTTTGTGCAATGTTGTAATATATTTTTATATTTCAATTTTTTTTTTCGCAGTATTGTCAGTAAAATTAGTTTAAATTAAATGCTATAAGAATTTTTACGCATTCTGTTAAGCAATGTTTCACTCTATTTTATGCTATATGTATATAATAATTTTGAATATTTTCATTTATTAAAATTGTTGAGTGAAATAAGATGAATTCTTTAAAATAAAAAAAAATATGTATTGTAATTTTTTTAGCAAAATTAATTAAAGAAGCATTTTATCCCTCACATTCACTAAATTATTTATAAATAATATTTATTTATATAATTTATATCAATTATTACTGTATGATAAGATATTATCTTAGTTATTAAATTATTTCTTTTCAATGTTATAACTAATTCAAATTAATAATCGTATCATTTTCATTGCATTTCAAAAATATATTATAATTTTAAATGGCACATAAAGATCTCATGTATTCTTCTCATCTGATCGATTAACGAAAGGTTTGCTTGTAAATTTCAGACAGAATAAGATTGGATTGATTATAAAGTGAAAATTTAAATTTTTTCAATGAATGCAATTTGAGATGTCACTGTTGAGAAATGAATGTTTTTAGAGAAATTATCAGTAAACAGAGATTCATCTTACTGATAATTCACTTACGATAACTTTCGAAAAGTTTTTAAATTTTGCTTTCTCGTTCACATGCTATCTTTCACTAGTAATTTACTAATCGTAGTAATTTGCTTTTTTATGATTCCAATCTCTCTATATTTCTTTTTTTACCAAAAAAGAATTTTCAAACTATATCAAGTAAGCAGGAAAAGAATTAGCTGAAAGAATAAGATTAAAGTTAAAAATTAATTTCAATCAGTAAGTCTATTCAATTAGCAACAACAGTAACAGTACAGCGACATTTTTATGACATTCCATATTTCAAAAATGCATATATTTTTTTCCAAACTTAGCATCAAATACATTCCACAGATTGATCATGCTAGACAGATGATTGTGGGATTCTTATCACTTGCATCTTCGTACTCCTATTTCATCTTATCTTAATTTGCATAAATTTTACTACAATGAATATGAACTAATAACTGGAAATGATTGTAAGAGTAAGAGATGAAATATGATGAAATCATTCATTTCGAAATTTCATATATTACGAAAATGATAATGTCATTACAAAACATTGCAATTCATATATTTTACGTCAATGACGTAGTAAGGCAGTAACTTCTAAAGAGGCTTATTGCAAACGCTGTGTCATTGAAAAGTTGAAATGAGTGGGAGGATAAATTTGTAGTTTCGCATCATTATGAGAGAAATGAGAAATGAATTACTATTATTATATTAAATTCATTAGTGTACTGTTCACACATCCCTTTGTGTGAGATAATTGCACACATTAGGTGAGCGATAAAGTTGTAGTTTTATTCATTCAGAGAGATTATAAAACATTAATGGGTTCTTTTTTTCCGTAAACTTGAAATCTTAAAACTTTGATTTAAAACAAATTTTTTTTTCCAATTTGTCCTCTTTTTCTTCATTGATTTTAAATAGTCGCATGGATATAGTCTGATATTTGTTAACATTGTTGATGAAAAAAAAAATGAAAATTTGAAAAAAAAGTTTGCTAGCTAAAAATTATTTTTGAATTATTTCATGTATTATAGCATTTAGCTTAGATATTGCTCTAAATACTAGTAAAAACTTGAAACTAACAAATATGTGGAAAAGTTCTGTGAGTTTTTTCTGCTCTTTTTTTTGATTTTATCTATATTTCGCATATGTCATAAACTTTTTTATTTTTGCTACAATTAAAATTTGGAAAAGAAAAAGGAAAAAAAATAGAAGAGAAATGATACTGCATATTAGGATTATATTGCAAGAGTGTTGTGTCTTTGCCTGAAATACACAAATGATGGATTTGTTGAATTTGTTACGACGATGATAGAGTGGAATAGAAGTGTCAAAGTAGGAGAAATTAAAATTGTTTAATGGCTATTTTACTTAAAAACGGAAAAAATTTAAATTAACGTTAAGTATTTTAAATGACATTGTGTGGATGCAATTCAAATTTTTGTTACAAATGGAATTAAGGTTTCGAACTGAATTTTATAAAACGACCCATCCATTTACTTGTTCCGAAATCTCAAGAGTAGAGAAATTCGTAATTTATCCACTACCGCAGTTATATCGCAGCTTTATCATTACTCTTTTAATCCCACTTCAAAAATTTTATAACAAACTTAAAAGTGTATAATTTCAGGAACGCTGAACCGAATGAGGCTTTCTTTATCGTATCCTTTCCTTGCTTTCCTTCTCATTATACCTTCAATGCAAACATTCGTATTGCAAGAATTACCACCAGATTTAGCGCAAATTAATCGAAATTTCAAGGCAATTAAAGATCCTAAGCATTACGTATTCGATTACCAGGTAAATAAGTTTTCATCACCGATAAAAATACACAAATATCGGGAATAAAATCTTATTTGAAATGTCAAGTGAAATCATTTTCTGCTATTGTGATTTTCCTGCATTATTCACCAAATCCTTTCCAATTTGATTCCTAAACGAATCGATGTATTTCAGTGATGGTAATAAAATAAAAAAATTAAAATTTCAGGATTTTTATAATCATCGGTCCTAGCTGCGCTTGATCAGACCAAAATATCAGAGACTTCAGAAGTTATTCCAACATGATCGCAATTATTTTCGCCTCATTCTATTGTCATCAAATTTCTTCGCCACAAATTTTAATAAACATTGATGAAAGTGGATCATGCGATCAATTTTGATTTGCAGTGCTAATAATAAATACACTGTTAGATTATCATGTTGGATGAGTTAGCCATTGATGTTAAGATTTAACATTAAAGTGATGGAAAAATTCTAAAAGCTTAGTCATTATGAAACATCTTACAAGTATACCGGAATTAAATTACTAAAGCTGCCAACTGTCAATACTGGTAATCTTAGATCATTAAGCAAGCAATTAATTTAACCAATGAGAGGATCAACGACTTGGAAACTAGTTTCAAAATCCCACCGTCAACTCGCCTTACAAATTCAATTATGATTCGGAAATTTTAGGCAGTAACCTTGGAATAAATTTTCCTGAATTTTTTATAAGTTCCCCATATTTTGTTTCAAGATTCATTAACCCGAAAAAAGAACACATAGCTAGACGCTGTTTAAAAAAGAATTAAATCTATTGCATGATTTATTTCTCGATGACAACAGTTAGAATGCCAGAAACGCTGAAAAGCAACAAGATGAAATACCGCAACAAAAAGAACTGTACACAACATCAGTCCATCAGTGAATAAAAGAATTACGGCAAATCCACACCACAAAAAGGTAAAATAAAAGAAACTGAAAAAGTTTAACTGAATTTCTCAGTAGATTTTTCCGCAGCAAACAAGAGCAAACCTAGCAGTCGTAAAATTGTCAGCTAATTTCTTAAAAGTGCAAGTTTCCGCAAAAATGAGGGGACATGAGTTGCAAAAATCCTCTGAATAAGATCTACCTCCCAGATATCATTTGAAAAGTAAAGTGTAATTTGCATCATTTCTCTAGCACTACTTGAAAACTCTTAGAAGAAAAAAAAATCAAGAACAATCAATCAGAAGTCGCTGCCTTCAACATGGATGAACTTATCTACCGCAACCACTGCAGAAGAGTTTCCGGCGTTAGTAAGATAAAGTCTTACGAAACCACTACCTCGTTTTAAAATTTGCCCTAATGCTCGATAGTTCTCGATAGTTCCTGTTTATAGCTGTTAAATAGTGAAATCAAAAAATTGACCAAACTTTCAGACTCGGAATGGAACATCGTCATCCCGAGACAGTGTTTTGATTACAATGCAAATGAAAAGCAGTGAAAAACTGAGGTCAGAATTACCGCTTTAAATTTTACAGAAAAACAAACGTCTGATGAAGTAATTAACGCTCATGGATGAAACAATGTCAAATTTTATCAACTATAAATAATTACTTTCTACGTCTGTCAGCTTCCTGCTGCGTGGGCGGTGGTGGTGGACCTTTCTTGTCCAACTCTTCCAAATACTGCTCAAGTAATCGTTCCCGTTCTACTGGGGCATTATTCAATATGATATATCGCTTGTCATTCTGAAAAAAGTGCCAAATAGTTCTACAATGTCTTGATATCCAGTATTTCGGAAAATAATTACAAAAAATAATAAAGGAATGGAAAGTGACAAGGAAACTGGGACTGTAATACCCAAAAAACGTTCAGCTAGTTACGCAAGATCAGCAGTATGGGATGCCGGAAAGCCAGAAAACGTTGAAATGGTCTTTGCAAACTTATGGGAGGTCTCAAATGATATACGACTCACTCCAATAAGAAAAGAAATTTCGAAAACAACCAACCTCAAGCACCGCAAGTATATCGCGAAGATGTTGTTCATTTTCTTGTATCATTTTTAAAGATTTGTAGGTGATAATTTTAGTCTCTTTTAATAAATCTTTGAAATCTTTCATTACGGCTTCCTTCCTCTCTTCCATCCATTCCTTGTAATCACGTTCGGTCTTCTAAACAATAGAATTGAGTATGAAAAAAAGATTAAGGCAACCTGCTTCCAACTACAGTTAAAGCTTCACTTAGTTTGATCAAAATCACTTTTATCACGTAAAAGTAATCGTCGCTCACTTATTTCAAAGGCAAAATAAATTCGAGATTGCTAAAACCAAGTAAGCAGCAAGTTGGAACCAGTATATTGAAAGATTCAAGAGAACTAAAGCCGTTTTTTTTTACACTGATGATAGTCATTTTAACATTTTGTTTCGAATTTGAATCCAAGTAATAAGAAAAGAAATACTTCCAAATGACTCCAATCAAAATGACTCGAAAACCGAAAGAGCTAACAAATTAAAAGGAATAAATAAAATAAAAACAGTACCCTTTCACCAACGTTGAACTTTGCGAACCGTTCATCTTTCTCAACAATTTTTCTAGCTTCACGCCATTTCATACTGGGTGTAATGTCTTTTGTTTCATTTAACAGCTGTAATACACACAATTAAGCATAAATTAACAGGAAGTTTACAGTGAGGTACAAGCAATGTTTTAGCCACATGCATTTAACAGTTGAAAAATTAATCTCTCATGATCTGATAAGCATAGGATTCAGAAATTTACAATATGGGAAAACTGAACTCCTAAATAAAGGAAAACCAGTAATGGCGAACCTGGAAGAAAACTTCCCGTCTTTTTCTCTCTAAATGTTGGACGTGTGCATCGAACAACCTTTCTTTAGCGTCTTTTTCCAAAAGATCGCAATTTTCATAACGTGAGTCTTTCCGCAAAATTCGACGAGCTTCATGCCACGTGTAGTCAGCCGATTTTATCTATAAAAATTGAACGAGTTTTTGGAAGTTATTCAGATTAAAGGCTGCGCTGCCCGGGACGGTATCATAGTTATTTGGTTGGTCATGACAACATACATCTTTAGGGTAAGACCAGAATGATCAAAATCAAAGTAACAGATTAATTCAGTAGTATTATAATTTACCAGATCAATCAGCAAAGCTTTAAAAGATTCTTCATGCTCTTGGTACTTGTGCTTTTCATGTTCTTTACTTCTTTCCTTTAGCTGTTCACCTAGCTCAGCTTCTACCTCCTTTTTACGCTCCTCGATGGCAGCTTCAGCAGCGACGCGCTTTTGACGATCATTCTCCTCTTCGATATCCTGAAATTTAACGATTTATTCCAGACCAATAAAGGCTCTAATTTATGTTCATAAATTATGCTCCGCGTTACCATCGCTTCGCAAGCTTATTATGTACTTACATAAATACATGCAGTAAATCTACACTACCAAGGTATGAAAAGTAAACACATTTTGGTGTCCAATATTTCTCTTCCTAATTTCAGATGAATATATTAAAGCAGCTGTTCACGCGAATAAGTGTAAACGGGAACAACCGCACATGTAAAAAAATATTAAATAAATGGGAAAAACTACCGAATTAGATTCTTCTGGTAATGTATCCTGATATTCACGGAAAAGACTTTCGCGGCTTGAGGATCGATCAACGGCTTTGTAACGTTCATCATCTTCCAGTTGCTTCTTCAATGAGGACCACTTCGTCCGAGAAGTAATATTCTTCTCCATAAGCATTGCGATAAAATCCTTACGTATCTACAGTAGAAAATGATTTTTAAATTCAACAACTTCATTCTCTTCCCAAGCTAAATCAAAAAGCCATTTCTCACTATTTCAAAATTAGAAATCCATGACATCGGTAAAGCCTAGTTTTACGACGGACTTAGGTGAACCGTAATCAGCTCACTTAGTCCAAAACACAAACTATTGCTCATACTCGGTTAGAACGATAAGTGAATTTCAACCTTTTCCTTCCTCTCCTTACGTTCCTCTTTTTCCTTTTTCTCCAATTCTTGAACATATTCGTTAAAAATATCTTCTTTATCCCGCATTTTTTCAACGCCTTTGAATCTACTGTCCTTGCCCCATTTTGAAGCAAATGATGAAAATGACGACCTCAAAAAAAAGTGTCGGATGCTTGATGTATAAATACCCAAAATCCAAATCGCTATTTCCCACTTTATTAAACAGCTTCCTACCTTGCAATACTTACACATTCTTCGTCACAATAAAGAACTGTTTTTAGAAAAAATTCTAATTGGACATAATGATACGACTGCAAAATCTATTCTAATACACTAAATGTTAATTTTTGAAAAGTCCTCAAACAAACGAACCTTCCATGCAATTTTGCCTCTTCAAGCAAATTCTTAAAATTTTCCCGTGCTTCTTTAGCTCGCCTTTTTTTCTCTGCTCGTTCAACTTCAGTTCGTTCACGCACATAAGCTTCGAAAGCCTAAATTCAAACAGTCTCTGAACACTGCTACCTACTACCATTAAACATGCTATTTTCATTCATTTTAGTGAAAGAAACTCAAGCCGTTTGAATAATAAATAAAGAGCTTAAAAATGATACACTCACAGCTTTGCGTTCCACAGCATTTAGAAGTAAATACCGCTTATCGAATACAATTTTAGATAATTCCTTTTCCCAGGTACTTCCAGCACTAACGTTTTTCTCCGTCAACATTTCTTTAAATTCTTGCAGCCTGCGCTCAAACGGTACCTGCAAATAAATTCAAGATGCTATGACCTAAGAAAAACTATCTTACTTATTTGAAAAGTCTTACGTATTTGAAAAAAAGAAAAAGAAAACTTCTCACATGTCCTAGCGTGCGATACCCACAACAGTAAAAACAACTGCTCAGGTAAATCGCCTCCTTCTAGTATTGTTTTTTTACATCTAATGCAAATGTATTTCAGTGAAAACGAAGCAAGGTTACAAAAACTTTAGAATCTTGCACCCCATCTCTACCTCCTTGCTTACACTCTACTTAAACTTTTCAAGATATCACCTCTTCTCTTTCTTTTTGTGCTTGTAATTCTGCTTGAATCGCTGGATCAACTTGCTTCTCAAGCATTTGTCTTGGCCTATCCTTCTCTTTTTTCGCTGCCAGTTGTTCCAGACGTTGTTTTTCTCTGAAAGTACCATGAAATAAATCAAAGAGTCATTGAACTCACCATGATATAACAAATCATTTTAAAGAACCAACAGCTTCTTTTCTTTACGGCTTTTTTTAGCTGCCGGTGGCGCATTTTCTTCATCGTCATCGCTCTCCTCCGAACTTACTGTCTTGCCTTCATCATCCATTTTGGCAGTTTCCGGTTCTGTAATTTCACTTTTCCTAGATTTGAAGTACAAAACTGTCAGCAGTAAAAAAATAAAATGAAACTAAAAGCTGTATCTAACGTCAAAATTGTGAAACTCTCACTATGCTTCAGCAAATATTAGAAAAACGGTAAACAGTTTAATTGGCACTCTTATAAATAGACGATAAAATGATTTTTGAAATATACCTTTATGTTCGAAAAAAGTGTACTCACTTTTCTCTTCTGGTGGCTTCGATACTAGTAAATCCACATCTGGTCGATTATACAACTCTGGTGGTCTTTCCCAGACTGATGTACGTGTCGACGGATTATAAAAGAAAACCTAAAATTGAGGAGAGTTGGATTTTATTGAGTTACTCGTAAATTATCACTGGCACTGCATGGAAATTATCGTTTTGGGATTAAGAATTGATTACTTTATGATCGCCTGTCCACACCACACACCAAGGAGTTCCAGCCACAGGATTACTGCTAACGGGCCTAGATTTATCTACTTGTTTCGTCTCCACAGCTTCTGATTCCTTTGCCGACTCCTCCTCATGTTTCTTCGCTTCTTCTGCAGCCGCTTTAGCTGCTGCTAACTGAGCTTGGACCTAAGATATTTTTATGATTACTTTAACATTATACAAATTTCGAAAAAGGTTCAGCTACTTTAACATTAACAAAAAAGTTCATTTTAAAAAGTTCATCTATTAATTCATCTTACGTTTTAATTTAAGTATGGAAACAGAAATTCATAGCCTTTTAAATCATGGCGGATACACTTTGCTAAAGCATACCAAAAATCAACTAACTGAGCACAAAGGTAAGAGTTAAAATAGCAAGCTTAATTAAAAAATATAATGTTGATTCTATCTATTAGACAATAACAAAAAAATAAAACTGTTTTGCAATTATTTTTCTACGACATAAAAAGAAAGCTTTTATTTTCAGGATTTTACTCCAAGAGTACCAACGGAAGGACACAACCTGTTGTTGCGCCAAAGCCGCAGCCTGCTGCTGTGCTTCCGTGAAAGTTGGAGTGCCAGTACTATTTTCTGCAGATTCACCAGTGCCACCGGCAACAGTAGAAGCTAAAAACAATAAAATGAAATGACATATATGAAAAATGACTTCAATATATATTTTCTTAAATAAGATTTAGCAACGATTGTTTAGGATGTCAATGGAAGTCCGCAATGCATATGAGAGTAATGCTATCTTGTTTCATTAATTATGAACCAGCAAATTTTTACCAGCACCATAAGTTATCAAAAAAACAAACTTTCGAGCACTTTTGGTTTGTCCCACGTCGTTTCCTGGGTCTGAGTGTTGTAGTAATATTTACGTCCATCAGGTGCTGTATATTCTTGCCAAAGCGCAGCTTCTGATGACACTGGTGCACCCTATAACATTAACGTGAATACCGTCATAGAGAATTGAGTATTTATATTTCGGTTTAACAAAACGAACTCACATCAGTACCAGGACCAACAGCTGCGGGCACAACTGGCGGCATTCCAGGAACTGGCATCGGATAGGCTTGAGGAACACCAGGAAACATAGGTGGATAGCCTGGACCACGTGGAGGAAACATCATTGGTGGCATCATAGGAAAGCCTATAATGTGACCGATCTAGTTTGTATTTTCAGATCTTGAAACAAGACCAAAATAATGACGCACCAATAACTTAAGAATTCACTATGTATTTTGACATTCTAAAGCATACGAAGCGAAAAAGAGACTCTAACTATCTGGTTTTTCTGATATTTTATCATATTAATAGTTGAAAAACTGATGGGTACCCTAAATCTTAATAATTTGAATTCTTTTGCTTCACATAAGAGCGAAATTCGTTTAAATAACAATATGACTTTCCGCTTTTTTCCATTAAGTTTTAAAATTCGATTACCTGGTGGTGGCATCATTGGTGGATATCCACCCATCGGCATACCAGCGGCCATTTGTGGTGGAACACCAGATCCATATCCGCCGGCAGCACCTTGAGAAGCAGCTGAAAAACATTTCAGTTATTCATATGATCATTAAACAACAAAACAGTGACATACTACAATCAACTTTCTGCAGTGGTAACACCTGACAAATAAAATGACTGGAATAAGTTGGAAAATTCATTTCAAGACATTTTAATTTAACAAACAACTTCACAATCACTTCTTTACAAAAAAGATTATTCCTGCATGATCATCCGGAATTAAAATTTTGTGAAGCCAAACTGAAAATAAAACTAAACCGCCGTGAATTGCACATCTGGTTCATTCCCTACTGGACCAATTTAAACATTTTATGAATCAATTCATATAACCAAGTCAGACTAAACAAAAGTGGTAGGGAAATGATGCTGTCGTTAATAATAGATTGCCCTAAACCAGATATGTTATTCTGCGAGATGCACCTCAGATTGCAATATAATTCACAGTTTTTCATGAACTGACCTGATATAAGAATATTTTGTCTATTATCTTAATCCTAATTATCATAATATGCAACTTTCCAAAACATTAAGTACAGTGGAAATAAGCTTTTACATACATATAACTCGCAACAGCACTCACATCGTTAAGTAACTGAGGAAGAGGAAGGACTTTACGCATCACATCTCCTGTATGTGTGTATGTATGGTAGGTACTGTAATATAGTTCTAGGAAGAGGCAACAAAAGACATCGCGCATCTGGAAGCATCCGGGACCGGTATTATCACATTCATGTATTGAATATTATCAGTTTGGTTGTTAATATCACCACTAAAGTGCGCATTAAAAAAAGACAAAAAAAAAAACTTCAACGAAGCTCTTTCTTGCCAAAATTTCTCCAATTCTATGCAAATTTTCTCTTTCGTATTTTTAAATAAACTAAATCATTTTTTAACTGCAATATATTTTCCGTTGTTTCAAGGTTTTAAAGTTAAAGTGAAAAGTTACTCGGATTTCATTCTCTGCTCCAGGTAAGTATAACGCTTGCAATACGTACCATATTCACGTCCCCAATATGGTGGTAGAAGCATAGAATGTAAATGACAAAACTGTAGTAGACCCTATAAGGAAGCATGCTGCAAAGTGCTAAAAAACATGGCTGAAACACCACTAATTCATACTATTTACTGCCTTAGTAGTCATCATTCATCATCATTCCGACGTTATCGTGACTTATGTTTATTATCTACTACCATAATTTCTCTTAATATTCAAATTTCAGTTTAATATTTAAAACATTTTTAAATTCTATAAAAGCACTCTTCATCACTCATTGTACTCATTAATATCCTCTTAATGTGCAAAAACCAAAATTTTCCGACGCCGATCACCGAGATATCTCGGCGGCCTTCGGTAAATTGATAAATCCACCTTATGCGGCACCATAAAAAATTGCCAAGCAAAAGCCAACAACCACAACACCAAATAATCCAACCATCATTAGTCGTGTCGCAATGAAGATATTAGCACGCCCAACACACTTACCTTTTGCGTGCTCATCATTTTTTATGTATTTGGATGGAAAGAGAAAAAGACAAAACTCAATTTTTCATGTAAAAAAATGGTAAAATAGCTACTTAGTAAAATGGCTAACAATTAAGAAGATGAATCATGATAATTTATCATGATAACAAGTGTTGAAAGCATTAGTATTAGCAACAAGATAATGCAATAATAATTGGATGCGAAGATATTTCACATTTTCACCGAGGAGGAATCAAATTTGGATGAAAGCTGTTATAAAAAGCAGACCTTGTTCTTTTTCCTCTTTTGCATCTTTTTCAACCAAAGCTTGTAATTCACTCTGTTCCATTACTTTGGCGTTTTCTGGTTTCTCCCACACCGTGTCACGTGTTACAGCGTTGTAGTAGTACGGCTTTCCATCAGGTGACTTTGTTTCTACCCACAACTCCTGATCTGGTGCAACTCCAGCGAGCTGAAGGAGGTAGATTACAAGATTTTTAAAAATAAGCTATATGTTTATTGCATAATTTTAACACTTAAGGCTCTTGGAAATTAACAAAGCAAAATTAGTTCTACCTAGTTTTGCTGTCTAATTTTGCTCGATGAACAAGATTTAAAGGAAAAATAAATTCATTAAAAAGCTCCACACGATAAGTCTATTAGGATACAATTCGAGCGAAAAAAAAACAGAATGTGTAAAGGTACCTTTTTCAACCTTTCTGCTTGCTGTTGCGGTGTTTGTTGAACAGGCATTTGATGAGCCATCGGTGGCATACCCATGGGAGGCATTCCCGGATATGGCGAAGGATAGAATGGGGGCCTTGGTTGGAATGGTGGACCTCGCATACCACGCCCATCACCCATATAACCAGGCCGAGGACCACGCATTCCGTAACCACCACGCATGCGCTGGAAACCACCACGGACACCTGAAATGAAAGTCACATTGCTCTAAAATATTGTGATCAAAAAAAGAAATGACAAGTGCAACTAGGCTGTTAACAGGTCTTCACTAGTAAGGATAAAGTGGAAAATTACGACAGATTCAGTGGAAAAAGGAATAATGATATCAACTTAAATTTCCATGCAAAAAAATCTTTAGGTAATACTTCAACGATTCCATATAAGTTAAAATATTTTGGGATATTACAAAAAGTAATCTTCCCTAATTTCAGCAAATGAATAAAAGCCTCGTTATCAAACAAATAGAAGTGTTGCTTGTTCGATAACTGAAAAACTTGCCCCTCGAACGATCGTAACCATATCCATCATCCATGTCACCATTACCATAAGGACCTCGAGGACCACCGCCATACATACCTCGTCCACCCCTCCAGTTCCCTGGACCACGAGGACGCCAGCCACCACCCATATTTTGCGGTCCATAGCCATATGGTGACATGCCGCCACCTGCACCACGATATCCACCACGTCCACGAAATCCACCACGAAAATCTTCACCGCCACGATATTCCTCGCCGCGATAATCATCTCCATGGTATTCTTCACCTCGATAATCGCCATGTTCACGATCTGATCCTCGTTCTGAATATGGCTGGTAGCCCTCTGAAAGTACTATCGCATACTTCATTACAAACACTATAATTTTCTATTACTTCAGCTAGGAAAACTTCGCTTGAAAACCTAGTTACCATAACTGTCCACTTTCTGAGAATATCTCGTTCTAAATCTCTGTTATTTCACACTGAAATGAAGAAAAAAGCTACTCAAAATTGACTTAAAATAACTAAATAGAAAGTAATTACCAAAATCATCCTGTTCTTGTTCGCCTCTATGGGCACTCTCATACTCGTCACCATCTTCACCACCAACACCTTGATGTTCATCCATTCCATTTTTGAAGTGATGTCCTTCATGATCTTCATGTTGTGGATGATGCTTCTCGTCAACCTCGTGCTGCATTTCTTCTCTCACCATACCATTCAAACTGTTATCACCCATTACTCCTAAAAAACGTTCTGTTTCTCTCCTGATATCGTCATAGGCATATGCGAAACATGTTTCAAAAAAGTGCAGTCTGTATATTTTCCTACCACTATATCATTCTAATATAAAGCAAGAACGCTAAAGCAGAGCACAGATTTGCTGTATGACACAAAAAAGATGATTACAGTCAACAATATACCATGCAAACGCTTATAGTTTTTTTCCGACAGCCTTAACTTAAAATCTAAATTTCAATTATGTTTGCAACCCAGAATATTCCAAAAGAATGATAGCAAACTGTTCAGTTTTCGTCTATCCTCTCAGTTTTCTTCAGTTCATGCACACAAAATAACAAAAACCTAAATGAAACTTCTGTTCTACTCAGCAACTTTTTCTCTTAATTCTTTCAAAAACGCAACTACCTTCATCATGTTCATGCTCCATGCTTTCATATTGTTCGTGCTCATGTGGTAGCTGTTCTTGTTCATCCTCGTTTGTGCTCATTTTTATATCATCATATGAAGATGAAGAGATTGCTGTATGTTCCGAGGCTTCAGCATAATCTTGCTGCTGTTGTTGCTCGGACTCATCGTGTTCGTCAATTTCCATTGTTTAGTGTACGTAGTGATATTTCTTATATGGAACAAAATATCCTAAAACAATCAGTAATAATTCACATTATGAATAAAGCACTAATGATAAATCGTCTAACCAGAAGGATTGAAAATAGCTTTTTTTCCAAAACTCATTAAATACTTATGAGTTATTGCATAAGAGACCGATAAGAAAAAGGTTGCAAGGAAGATTGCAAAAGCCCTAAACCGTGTGAAAAAAATCGATCAAAACGACAAAAAATGCGCTCTGACAGATTAGCAAGTGAACTTGCTGCTTAATACTCATTTGTTTTATTAGAGTTTAAGACACATTTCCTCACCATTTTGTTAGTGTCAACAAAACTGCGGTGACCTAACTGTCAAAAGATGTATACCAAATTCCAAATGCCATTTGAAATAACATGACAACAAGCTGGATCTGAGAGATGTATAATTCAAGGATATCCTAGGCATTTCCAGCCATCCGTGGCTAACATAGTACAAAACCAGATTCTTTTGTAGCGCACCTGTTCTATCTAGTAATATTACATTATTCGGGATTTTCTCCCACTGACCTACCTGTTTTCTTCACTCAAATATCCTGAACAATGGGACTGACACAAACACCGGAGACCGGAAAAACTACAAAACAGAGAACCGAAACTGCTCTAGCGTGCCTGCGCTACAGGATGACGCCATGTGTGACCATGATTGGACGGTCGGTGCAACTAATATGTCTTAGTCGTGGAATTTAAAACTTTTTTGCTTCTTTTGAAGTCAGTAAAAAGTGGAGGGGATTGTGAAACAAGGTGCGCTGATAGTAATATCATCAGTAGAAAGATATGTATTCGAATTCAAATGATATAAACACAAGAAGATAGGAATTACCCGTACCTAAGAAAAAAAATTATCGATAGTACGCATGATATTCTAAAATTATTTGAAAATCTCTTACAAACTTCAAGTTAAATTTTATTTCCCTCCTAATACTTTTTACTGTAGAAATTCTCTAGTTCTTGTTGAATACGCTTAGTGACGTCGCTGGATAATCTAACACTTCGTTCACTATAGAAGTGTTATCGTTTGATGTACTATTTCACTCTCATTGTATTCAATGTAATTGTTATTAGTTGTTCACTTAACAGTTGATTAGTAGTAATATTATGGAAAATAGCCAAACAAGATTTCAAAATACAAAGAAGTATTAGAACTGATTAGGATAATGTTGATCACTATCACCACTACTACCTGTAACAGGTAACAATTCCGTTGTGACTGCCACTTCCGGCTTTATTGAGTAAATAAAAGAAAAAAAAGCGCGGAATATGTCAAATAACTAGTTAAGCAAGCGATAAAGATGAATAGGAATGAAGAGTGTTCAATTTTACAAAGAAAAAAAACATTCTTTAATTTTCTATTTTGCTTGTAAATCAAATTTAGGCAATAATTTCACTTATTAAATATAAATTTTACTTGGATGAATAAATTCTGATGCATCTCTTACTATTTGCTAAAAGTTTACCTAATCGTTTATGAAGTAAAGTTGAAATTTCCACACTGTTACGAATGAAATTAAAAAGCTAACAGTAAAACATTTTAATGCTAATACTGTTTCAGTCATAGTGCTGTTGAATTAGAAGTATCGACTTCATTACTTATCAAGAACGGTATAGTATCATCACTGAACAATTATTTTTCATAATTCTAATGAATTCTAATGTACGTGAAAAATTTTGTTTTCTGAATTTATCAAAAACAAGAAAAGAAAATTAAAAGAGAGAGAGAGGATAGTGAATTAATACAAGAAAAAGATACAGTTAGAGATATGATATTTTTCGAACTATATCGTATTATTGCAGATACTGCTCAAGGCACTACACGTTCATTGATCATTACTTGACGTGTGTGTGTGTGTGAAATATATTACCGTACGATGAATACAAATACAGGATATAGACAATGAAAAGAATTCGGAATTATTATTAAATTCTCAAACGTAATCCATAAATGCAACGGGAAAGTAATGGAATGCGGAAAAAGTCTTGAAAAGCTAGGAAATTTTAAATTTTAAAAATGAAGTTAACTTCTACGTAAAAATTTGGAAAAATTGTGTGACATACTACAACTATATAAATTTCTATACTTCTTATACCAGAACAAATTTCTATACGTCTTCAGAAAAGACAAGTTCGATCACTTCCTGGCATGCGAAGCAAATTTTATGAACAATATAGAAATGTGATTTATCATTTACCAACTTCTTTTTCCGATATTTCAACTTTAGTTTATTTTTACTTGTAGACGCAAAAAGAAACCTTATCCACTTATGCTTATTTCAAAAAAGTAGAAGGATTATACAAACATCAAAATAAAAATGAAATAGTCAATTGAAATAGATATAAATAAAAAATGATGCATCAATTATGAATAGAGTATCATTATTGGCTTCATCAACCTCTGATCAATGATCACTGTACTTGTAAAGAATTAATACTAGTGAAGAGAACAAATTATTCAAATTTACTTTTTGGAATGACTGCTTGTTTGTTAACTGAGGTTAACATGAAATACATGAAACACGTAAAAATACATGAATAAAAACTATTATGAAAGAAATGTTCTGAAAACTTAGAAAAGTTACAACACTAACAAATGACTGATTAAAATCAAACATAAAACTATGAAATAAAAACATTCAGAAACACACGTGCGACGTTAGGCAAGAAAAGAAATATACACATAAATTCTAAAAGAAGGTAAATATAATTCAGTATTTCACACTATATCAGTGTATCTTTAATTCATTTTGTTTGTTCTGTGTAATTATTTCGACTAGTGAACCGCTTAGAGGTCGCGATATTGGATCTGACGTCCATTCATGCAATAGTTCTGCTATGTAATTAAGCGACGTCCACCTGGAATAATTGAAAGTAAGTTACATTTAAATTTTTGTAGATGCAACTAAGTGACAAAAAATTAAAAATGCACAGAATGACAATAATCAGAATTAGCTATTTGATTCAGGACAATCATAAGACATGCGTTTCATTAAATATCGATTGTTTCCTCTTACTTCCAACCATTACTCTTTGCAGATAGACCATAATATGCGCCATACAACTCTTTAAGTTCTGATGAACCTCAATATACTTTTATCTCGAGTTTTAACTTTGGAAGTCCAATGTTAATTAAAGCTGAAAAATATTACTTGTAAGTAATATAACAATTATCTTTGAAACCCACGAATCAGTATTCGCTTTTGGCATCCATTTGCGATTCTGTGCAGTATCTAGCGTAGTTGGAAGAAGAGCAATAACAGTAGATTTATTTGGCATTCCAGATTTTTTATGCGCAAGACTTCTAGTCAATTGATGCACTGCTGCTTTTGCCATACCATACCCCAACATTCCTGATGTGTCCTTCAGCACCTAAGAGTATGAAGTTTATAGAATACAAATTCAAATTCCACGAAACTAGAAAATTAATGGCAGTCTCGTTTTGACTGAAATTTGCTTGACCGATCAGCTCATTCATACTAAATACTATTCGACATCATGTTGACAGAATTTTTTTCCTTTTTAATATGGACTAATGGAAAAGGTTACCGATGCTGCACCAATAAACTGAAGAAGACCACCCTCTTTCAAATACAATGCAGCAATTCTAGCGGATATGGTTGATGTCCAAACGTTCTGTTTCCATAGGATTTCCGAATTTTTAATCATATTCTCACTGTTCGCATTGCCACCAGCCCAGCCACCTGCTACACACAGAACTGAATCCAGACGTTCACCATTCAATGCTTCACCGACACTAAATAGCTTACGATTTTGCATTTATAGTCACTAACATGCCTTGTAAAAAAGCATTAGAATGCTAGTAAACTACTTCTGCCAGCCAAATTTATTTCCTATTTTTGGTTTTTGTCACTTTCTATCACGAAGTTCCTATTCATAGCTAACTTGAAGCAAAAAATTGTGAATAAAAAATCGTAAAAAACTATATGGATTCTTTTCTAAAATATAAAATCAATAAACGTAGTTTAGTTTTACGATTTGAGAACCAAGCCTTCTTGTTCTGTCCACGAAGCATCCATGTTTACCACCACATTTGCATCAGCCATCTCATTCTTCACAATGTCTATACTTAATGCCCACTATAACAATTTAATTCCATTGAAGTTTATTTCGTGCTAATATGCAAAACAGTCTAAACAATAGATTGTATATTCCAATAGATTGGTTCACAATAGATTGTATATTCCAACAATGAAAAATTCTTAAGGTAGATAATGTAGATAACTTACAAAATTTTTACTTTTGAAATAATCGACAATTACTGAACCGAGTCCTCCTCGACCACCATAAACAACAACACGACTTGTTGACATGGAAATGAATTTCTAGTACCGCTCGAAGCGACGTATACAGAAAATCAAAATATTGTCGTTTAGTAGTTCTACAAAGTAAATCGGAAATTAGAAATGACCAATCAAAAATTGAAATAAAGAACTATGAACTCGAAGACTCCAAATGCATGTATGAGCAAGCCAGTTGTCACTATTTAATACAAAGTAAACATCGTAACTCTGTTAATATTCTTCAATAGGCGCTAATAACGAAAAAAAAATTCTACATCACTTCAGTCGCTGTTTCATCCTCAGTTAAATTCATAAATAAATTGAGATATTTTAAAGAATGAAAGGAATAATTTTTGTTTTTCAATAAGATTGAGCGCTGTCGCACAAATTTCGACATGTGTTATTATATAAGCGAAAGTAATCGCATGGCACCTTCACTCCAGGAATTAAGGAACAGCGATGGCATGGCATCCTAACAAACGATAATTACAGTTACATTGTATTACAGTGTTTTCCCGTTTTCAAAAGAGCCGACGATTATAAACATTTCATGTTCTTACGAAATTTGTGATCAGTTATCAGACATGAGGTATTCATTCAATTTGTTAAATAGAAATGCCTGCTGTTAAATGAATCGTTAATTAGTGGTAGCGAGAAATTGAATATGTGTAATGAACAGGAATTACAAGCATCACAACCGCAGGTTGAAGTTTTACTGCAACTGCAAATAAGGCAGATGAGTAATATATCTCGCATTTCATAATTCTGAAAAGTGCTATAAACCTACTGTTATTGAAAATAGTAGAGTTATTCCTATCACATCACTAATATCACCCTAATTGATAATTGAATTTCTAGGTATTTAATGGCTCGAATCTTCAGTGGCTGTAATTGACAAGTACTTCGACACTAAAACTTATGCTTCAGCAAATTCTGCTTAGTTATTTATTATCTCTAAAAATCACAACATAAGACTGAATAAAAACATTCCAGCAATCGAATATTCATTAGATAACAACAGCATCATTCCTCTTTCATAATAAGTGTACAATGAATTTTTAATCTAGTATTATTCCGCATTCCCATGCGTAATAATATTTAATAAAGAGCGAACGAACAAGGAACAGAGTCACTAAAGACTAGGATCCGATGAGGGAGAGGAGGAGCTGCACTCGTATTTAAAATTGCAATCCATTTCTTTTAATTTTTATTTCATTCAATTTTTGCAATACCTAAAAACTTGATCAGAAAAATGACCCTGATTCCTAAGTTTCGCTTCAAACCTTTTACAGTAGCATGCAGAACCTTATCTAATGAAACACGATATTTGACCAGTAACGTCATGTAACATGCAAAACACTCCAAATCCAAAAATACTCTTCCGCAATCTGGAATTCCTCCTACCTCGTGAACCTCGGAAAGAAACTGATGTCTTTGGTATTTTTTTTCCAAACCGATATATTAAAGAAATAGCTGAAGGAAAAGGTATGTGAGAGAAAAATGTACAGCTGCTCTCAATTTGATTTATCTTGGGAATAATATCTTAGGACGGATCATCATCTGAATCCTCAATTTCCGAATTCCTAGCATTTATTTGTAAGGTTAACAATTTTGCTTCCAGCTCCACTTCTTCCAAATCTAACTGGACATCAGTTTTTTTTAAAACTAAATCACTCAGTTCGCATTGCAACCATGAGAGAATGTTATCTGATGCACACTGAATCCATAAACAATAATCAGTTATAAATAAGTCATTCAATAGGTAACGATAATCGCCACTCGTTGATAAAATTATATGCACGTCCACCAGACACTGTAATAACGACACCCTGCCTACAACAGAAAATTCTATACATTTTAAAATTCATTAATTCGTTTAAAGTAAAACGTTCACCACCACAAGAGGGATATAAAAAGTGTGATGCTTAGGAAACATTAAGTAAAAATATCATTCCGAATTTATTAGATTCAATAATGAAATTCCCAGATTTACCTTTGGAGAGAAGAAATTTCAGGTCATCTACGACCTTCATTGATAACTTCCAATGCCGATAAAGCGGGAAACATAATGATCTTCTAACAGCACCCGTGATGGATTCCTTCGCTGTCCTCCATCTTATCAGATAACTGAGAGTAGGACTCAATTTTGCAATTGTCCAACCTAAAAAAATAGAGGACTAGAAAAGAAAAAAGATTAATGAGTCAGTTTCCTATAGATGATAATGAATCGGTACCAATGCAAAAAAAAAGCTTAAGCAAATTCAAGAGACAAATCACACATCGATTTACAAAAATTAAAACTAAAGAAAAAATAATCCTGTTTTATGTGCTTCCCATATAAAACAGGATTATTCGGTATTTGCGTAGGTATTCGATAAACCAAAATAAACAAAGGTACCAGAATAAGTGCACCATACATTCCTTACATTTGGTCCAACACAGTGCAGATTTATTGTATATCTATTGAGCCAATGTAAAGGCCTCAAATATGTTTTAGATAATTTAAATGAAACATACCAGATTCAGAGGAATGCTCTCCACATGTCGTCCTCATATCATATAAATAAGCGAAAAGAATATCTATCAAAGATAACGCAATCGTTTTCTCTAGATCCGAAGAATACTTGGGGAATGACTTCCTGGGCAAATCCTTCAAATGATCACGACTTTTGAAAGATAAATCAAACGCTGTTTCAGGATATTTAAACTGCAAGCACTCATCCAATGCAGGATTCTTCTCGAACAGATCAGCGCTGAAAAAGTTATTTCAATGACGACATGTAAGTTCGTAAATAGAAATGAAGCTTACAGAAAAAAAAGCACGCATTTAACTCTTGTTTTAAATTCCAACATGCAAAACATACATATAATGCTCGGCATCAAACTTCAATTGATCATGCCTTAAGCAATCCATAAATCTTTCATCGATTAATGAACCATCAGGGTTTTCTAAATCCAGGAGATTATCTATTTCTGAACTAAATTTCCCAATGATACCGTGACGAGAGTAAGCAAAACCATAACCGTAAAGTTTACATTCTTCATTCATAAAATATTCATCTATGTCACTATCTGAAGTCCTCGAACATTGTGGTTCATTTGCAAAATTGGCCAAAATATCTGCAAAATGTGAGTTGTTTTAAAAAGAAATTTAGCCTAATATATGACGTTCATGAGGACTGAAGCTCAGATATCAGTCACGAAATAGACACAATAAGTATTAGCTGAAAAAATTCGGCAGCTGTTAACTGTGAAACAATATCACTACCTTCGCCAATCTCTTCTACCAATCGTTTTGCATGGATATCTGATGGTTTCAGCAACTGATTCACTAAATCCAAATTCGGAAAGAATTCACCAACATTTTTTTTCAATGCTTTGAATTTAAATAGTCCTGAAATATGCAAGCAGCATGATAGTAAATATAAAACGATTATTTAATTAGTGATCGTATGTATACATATAGATGATAATTACATAAAACACCTTTACAAACGACCCACTGAGAAGGAGTGGGAAAATGAATGTTGAAATTTTTGAAGGCAGAAAGAGGAAGAAATCTTTCAATGTGTTGAAGATATTATTACTAGTCAGCTATCATTAAGAAACAAAGGGCTAGCTTCCTTAAAATATTTACCTACCTTTATCACAATCATATGTTCCCGAGATATTTTCCTCAGCCAATTCACCAGGTAAGTACAATTTCAAAAAATACGGTTTTGAAATAAAAAAGAATTGTAGGTCGCAATACTCAGCCTCAGTATCTTTCACATTTGCATAGGGTGCATAAATATTGATGATAACGTACTCTGAAGTTTGTTCTATATGGAATACTGGTGTTAACATTCCTGAAAAGTGCAATTTACATGCTACAAATTACAGGGATGAAACAAATTAAAACTTTCGCAATTCTGCCACTCAAATTCCACCTTAAAATAAACGCCTGACACCTCAATGTCACGTCAAAGACCTTCACTTCATAACCTGTTCATACTGTTCACTAAGAAACCAGGACGGTTCGTGCAAAATCTTCCATGGTGACACAAATGCTCTCTGTACGTCATCGTCTCAGTAAAAGCACATCGATCATGATATAGCTTGAGAGCCTTAGCAATTGTGTGTAATTGACGTAGAAGAACGTCATAGTTACCAAACGGTACCGCCAGTTGTTTTCTTTTTAAACTATCCCGACGTGTTGAGGAGTGGGAAGCAGAGAACGTAGTGTTTGTGTGGGAATAGTGTTAGTTTTAAAGAGAAGCAAAGATTGAATAGGTTTGAGGGTTAAGATTAATAGTAATACTGAAGCATACACGTGGAAGTTTTGATTTGTAAGGGAGTTTTAGAATTGGACTTTTATTTTTCCTCGCCATCTGAGAATGGTCAGTCTTCTGTTGTCATCAATAGTTTTCCGTTGGACGCCTGGATTATAATCGCTGTACAAAAGAAAACATTTGAGAGACATTTGTAGAGGAAAGAAAATAGATGAAGAATTCAAGAGAGGGAAATAAGTGTAAGTGAAGTTTCAGGTATATTTCAGCATTGATCAATTGATGGCATTGCGTAAAGTGCGCAGTAATTTGGATCGCTTTTTTGATAAAAGTCTGGCAGACTTGATCCGTGGGATCCGGAACAACAAGGATAATGAGGTTGGTGTTAGTTGTTATTTATAGTGGCGATAGCATATTGGAATTACGGAACTATCCTCTGTCATTCTTTGTAGTTATATCTTGTATTTAGGCTCGATACATCGCAGCATGTATTCATGAAATCAAGATGGAGCTCCGACAAGATTCCATTTTCGTCAAGGCGAACGCAATCGAAAAACTTTCATATGTATGTTCTTCCGCATTATTAATAACCTGTGCTTGGAATTGGCTGTGTAGAAAATTTCACAAAGGGAGGGGAATTTCCACAGAAAACCATCTGCAGGATATATCTGTAATATACATTCCAGAAGAAGGAATATAGAATCGGGAGAACATCCTTATGAAATCCTAGAAATATATCATTATTGAGTAATATCATTAAATTGTCAAGATCCTAATGTAATGAGCTAATGAAGAATTCTTCCAAGACTGTTTGGGGACGTCTTATGGAATCTAGTGAGACATGTTATAATTAAATAATGTTGTTTAGTCATTCATAATAAGGTGGTGAAGTAGTGAAAATAACAATATTACTCACTTCTGGGACTTTTTACGTAATGCGATCTAGTTATGAGTTTTTGAACACAATAAAATATAAATAGTTTCAGTTACAAATGATGGGTTATGACATATCATGGGCATCATTCAATATTATTGAAGTGATGGCATCAACGAAATTTACCGAAAAGCGGATCGGGTGAGTTTCTTCACGATAACTGAAAATTTGATGAAAAATTATGAGATTTAAAACAAAATTAACCGGATAATTTTCCAGTAACCTTCATGCTAAGATATTTCGGTTTGCTGATGAAAGGAAGGCTTTCTTCCTTGGTAGAAATTCTATATCTTTAGTTGCGGGGAATTTGGGAACAGAATCTTACGTGGTTATATGCACTTAAAACTAGGAAAAACAATACCAAAATTGTTTTGAACATAAATAGAGGAAGTATCCATCATCCTTTTACTGCCATAAATTCTGCTCGCTTCTTGTATAACCAGACTACCAATCAGCGGAGAAATGTTCAAATTGTTTTTTCACTTTAGTTATATGGCGGCGTCACAGTGCTTTCATGATGGTACCGATGTTTTGATGTTAACCACGAATTTAATACGAAAAGATTTACACAGTGCTATAATGTATGAGACGGGTATAGCACTGGGAGCATTTTCATGCTTTGTTACGCCTGATTTAGCTCGAGATCTCACTAACGATGTTGTGAACCTTGTATGTTAACACTGTCAACATTTAAACGTGTTTTATAGGGAGTACCGTCTGTTTTAAATTTAAGGAATGTGACAAGCTTTTGTTTATTTTTATTACCTATTTTAAAGTATTATGGTATATTGTTTTATGTTTCCTTATTTGATGTGTTTTATTGTTACCGTTTCAAGACAATAGGACAAAAGTTACATCTTGTCACTTACCAATGAAATTTATAAACTAAACTGCTGCTTGTTTCAGCTTTCTTCTAGTCGACCATATGTGCGCAAAAGATCCGTATTGTTATTGTACAAAATTTTTTTAAAATACCCAGAATCTTTAAAACCTACTTTTCCACGACTGAAGGAAAAGCTAGAAGACCCAGATCCAGGTACTATGGTTAATTTTCTTGCTTGAATGTGTTTTAACTATTGTGGATGAGAGTTAGTCATCACTGAATTACTGAATGCTTTCCAGGTGTACAAAGTGCTGCAGTAAATGTTATTTGTGAGTTGGCACGAAAAAACCCTAAAAATTATCTAACTTTGGCCCCAATGTTCTTCCGGTTAATGACAACTTCATCGAATAATTGGATGTTAATTAAAATTATCAAGCTGGTAAGTTAATACCTTGCGTATTCATAATGATGTCGATGTTTGCTTTAAACGGTAGTTTGATAAGCTTTGAATTAACTTCGCTGTCTAAAGCATCTCTTTTTCCCTTCTTTTTTTTCTAAAATAATTCTACTAGTGGAAGAAATTTTTGCGCAATAACAATTGCTTTTTGTAGTTTGGTGCACTGGTGCCGCTGGAACCTCGTCTTGGCAAAAAATTGTTGGAACCGCTCACTAATTTAATCAATAGGTTGGTATTTGTTTGTACCGTTAATTACTGTTGTAATTGTTCTATCTCACTCAGTACTACTGTTACAAAACATGTCACTTTCATAAATAACGATTTTCAGCACATCAGCGATGTCACTGCTGTATGAATGTATCAACACAGTTATTGCTGGTTCGCTGTTTTAATATTTTAAAGCATAAATCCTGAATAATGTCATCAAAAAGAATTTGATATGCAAATAGCAACACGGAAACACTAAATCTTAATAACTTTCGAATTAAAATTTTAAAACTCATTATCGCTTTCCAAATTGGCATAATACTTTTGCTTGGTTCCAAAATATTGATATTTCCTACAACTTTTAAATTCATTTACGATTATAGTTATTAAAATGGATGTAATTGTATTTCAGTATTAATAAGTATTTCATCTGGTGTACCTGGTGATCATACTGCAAGCATACAGGTACGGCATTTGAAAATTCGCATTAGATGTGGAATCAAATACGTTTCGTATATCTTAACGTCTTTTGCAATTTAAATGAAAATACATTCTTAAATGTATCAAGGGGAGAACATATCAAGGTTTTATGCAAAATTTAATGCAAATTCCCCTACGAAAGTTGGCTCACCTGAAATTGCAGGAAGAGTAGGGGAAGGCAATCTACTTAATTAGTATTTTCATTATTTTTTGAATTCTACTTTGCAGCTTTGTGTACAAAAACTTGGTGTACTAATTGAAGATTCTGATCAAAACTTGAAATATCTTGGTTTACTTGCAATGGGAAAAATTTTGCAAACACATCCTAAAGCGGTACAGGCTCACAAAGATATTGTTTTACGATGCTTGGATGACAAAGATGAAAGCATTCGACTAAGGTTTCTGCTTTGTTTTTTGTTTTCCACCAAATTAATGTGTGATTCGAATATGGCACAAACGTGTTTGTTGGTTATATTATTGATTTTAATCTGCTTGAAATAAGATGATTTTGCGAAACTATTCACATTACTGACGCATAACAGTAATATAACGCAGTAGTTATATCGTAATTGTTTTATTGTGGGATTTTTGTACCGGTCAAAAAAGCTTTTAGAGCGTTAGATCTTCTTTATGGGATGGTATCCAAACGAAATATCATGGAAATTGTGCGAAAACTAATGGATCATGTTGATGCTGCGGAAGGATCGTATTATCGTGATGAGTTACTATCAAGAATTATCGCAATTTGTTCGTACAATAATTATCAATATATTACAAATTTTGAGTGGTAATGATTATTTTGTTAATTTCTGTTTGAAATACTTTGGTGAAGCATGTGATGGAAAAATTTATTCTTTACCTGCAACTTGGGATAGAAAATTTACAGATGTATTAGTAAGAAACAGAATTTGTTTAAGTCAGTAAAATGTGTGTGATAAACAGAAATTTTATGCTTCCAGTTGTCTGTTTTCCAGGTATATATCGGTTTTGGTAGAATTAACAAAAGTGGAAGGTACAAAGCACGGCATAGTCATAGCTGAGCAGGTTTTTATTTAATTAACCATTTTTTTTGTAAAATTTCCTTCAATTTCAAAAATTTCTCTTATTTATGAAATTTCAAAAATCCTCTAAAAGCAATCCTCTAATCTTTAAGTCTAATTCTGACCGATGATGATAAATTTGCACATTTCTGCAAATTATAATGAAGACTGATGATCGATACTGAGGTCACTGGTACTATATCTGTGTATTTTTTAAATAAGAATGATTATATCTCTCAGTGTCACACTTTATTCAGGGTTATAGTAAAATAGACTAAAAAAATAGCATGCCACAGTGATTTTTTAGTCCTCAAAGCATGTTATTGAAACTTTTTCTTCAGGCATATAGATGAATTAGCCTTTCGAAATTTAACATAAATTATTGCAGATGCTTGACGTATCAGTACGCGTTCAGTCTATAAGACACTTTTCGGTGTCTCAAATGGCTTTACTTGTTGAAAATGCCCATCTCCTGCTTGGCGGAAGCGGGCAACATCGTAGCAATATGTGCGAAGTGCTGCTAGCTGCAGCATGGATTTGTGGTGAATATTGCGAGTAAGCCTAATGACCTATGAGATTTTGTTGAAAGCAGACAGAACGAATTTACTATTATATCGCTTATCAGTAATTCTCACAACTTATGTGAGATCGTTTTTTGTGCATCTTACAAATGTTATCAAAATCATGAATTCTTCCAGTTTATCAAAAAGTGTTAAATTTATCGAGACTTTTGTGTTTTAAGGCATCTTTGCAACGCTCAAGGTGTACTGGAAGCCATGCTCAAAGCCAAAACGCCAATAATGCCAGGACATATATTGAGTGTTTACATGCAAAATATTGCTAAACTTTACGCTATGCTTCTTACAAGAGCTGAAGCGGAGAATGACTGGGATGGAATTGATAGTCTGGACAATTTAATGCTATCTAAATTACCTGGATTTGTTTTAACAGATCATTTAGAAGCACAAGAGCGAGTGAGTCCTTTATTTATGACATTTTGCCGCGGTACTGTTTATTCAAAAACTTGCCATCAGTTAAAGTTAAACAAGAAAAGTGATTTTTTTGGTGTCTGAAGAAATACCTTTAGAATACCGAAATTATTTTGTGGATTTTTTTATGTGCTCTGGTATGGCTTAAATTTTTTTTCTCATAAGTCCACGGTGAATTATACTTAATTTTCTAGGCATGCACATTCTTAGCTGTGTTGAAGATAATAGAACGTTTCCATTCTAATCATGAGAAAGTCGGTGAGGATTTTGCGAGGCTTTTCAAAGGTGAACTAAACCCGGTTGCTCTGAAAGCACAGAAAAAAGTACCAATCCCTGAAGGGTTTGTTTAGACTTTTTTATCTCTGCTGTTTTTTGTGCAAATTTAAAAATTTTCACAGTTATGATTAACATTGTAAAATCCAGATTCTAATGCTACAAGCACTGCAGGTTAGACCTGGATGCTTGGATTCATGAACCGTATTTGGAAGACGAAGCTAGCGAACCCGAAAATGAGAGTACTTTTGGAAATCCGACAACGCGTTCAGAGTTTGCGGGTTTTGGTGGTCCACCCAAATATAGTTGTGAGGAAGATCATGATTATGGGCAAAAGTCGAAAACGAAAGGAAGCAAGGGTGAGCTCAGTGAAGAGGAACTACAGAAAGTATGTTCATTTTTTAAAAAGAGTTTATGATTAAGACCCGTAGGTAGGTTTCATTGGAAGGAATAATACTAGTCAGCGTTATAGCTGTTTATGTAAATATTTTAACTAGGATCAGAATCTCAATTTTTTTCAATAATCATTCCTAAAATTTAAGTATTAACAATTGTTTTTAGTCAATATTTTGATTATCATTTGATATGCATACGAGTTAAAATAATGGCTGCTATTTCAAGCCGAAATATGTTCTTTATTGACAGGAAATAAAGTAATAAAAAAAATTATCAAAATAAAACAAAATCTACGAAGACCACTCTTTGTAATATGTTGTGTTTTATCAATTGGGGTAAATATTGGTTTTTATTGTACTTCTGGTGATATTATTAATTCTTTTGCTGTATCTAAGTGTTTTATTAAGATAGTAGAAAATTAAGCACATTTGAGTACATTTAGACAATGAATTAGAGGTTGTAAGTGGTAGTAATTGACTTGAAATTTATGTTTAATATTTTAAAAAAAATTATGTTTAGTATGGATGTTTAATATTTTAAGCCTGATTACTGGGATAATTATGTGGTAAATTTAGCGTCTCAAACAACGGCAAGCTGAAATTGAAAATAATCCTTATTACATGAAAGGGGAAATTAAAAGTAGTGCTTCGAAACGATTAGCACAAACTCCACTTGGTGTGGTGGAAAAGCCCGGACCGACTCCTGATCTGCAGAGTCCTTTGGAAATACCCGGTAAGTTTTTCTGCCAAGTTTGTTTAGAAGATTTGTGGAACAAGTAATTCATATTCTGTGGCTCAGTCCTCAGTTAAATCAATTTTTTCATTCCTCATGAAAATTGGTGGAGCATGTATGACTTGCGAAAACTTTTGTTGCAGGAGTGGTAGGACTCAACAGATATATGGAACAGCAACAGTCGACGTTGTCATGGAAAGCTGCTAAGAAGGAAAAAAAGAAAGCTAAAGGGAAAAAAAATAAACTTGGTATAATTTCTAGTGACGACGACGATATTCCGGTAATCCATCAGGTGTGTTTCGCATATGCTTGTCACAGTCCCAAGCTGTATCAATGAATTTTCACGAGATTGTTAAAATTTACAAAAGTTAGTTTTATTCGGACTCAAAATTAACTCGTATAACTTATCCCCCATAACATGTTGAGGAGCATAATGCTGAATTTTATGAAAATGTTTAACAATATCGTTATCGGCTTTTTTAGGTGAATAGGGAAGAAGGTGAAATGCCTGAGAATGCTAAATCAACTGATGACGAAGAAGCGACTGGAAATGCTGTTTGTCTTATTTTTTAGAATTAAATTTAAGCTGTATCGGAAACCTTCAAATTTTGAAATTTCTCCCACTGCTTACAAGAAACGATTTCTAAATTCAATTAGGAGCCAATCTAATTTGACTATAGTGGTTTGTAAAAGAGAATAAGTATTCAGAATGAAATGGACGAAATTTACAAAGCATTGGATATCAACTTAGAAGAACCATTAAAAACAGATGAGCAGGTGGAAGTAACTCAAGCAAATACTCAGCCCCGACCTCACGTGTTGGATTTATTTGGATATTCGCGAGCAGAAGCTGCAAAAACTGCTGATTCCTTTCAATCTTGCTATGACACATCATTGTTAGAACGGAACGAGGAAAAGAAAAAAAAAGTGAGGAAAACGGGATACAAAGAGCATGGGGAGAAGTGAGTTAAAATTTTTCATTATGTTCAAAAATTCTGAAAATCCTTGCCATCAAATCGTCTGAATTATAAATTGTTTCAGAAGAAAAGCAAGAAGGAAGGATAGGAAGGATTTGAATGGTTCGGCTACTTGTCAAAGCAATGCAGTTTGCACGGAAGGATGGTTAGTTGGTGTAGAAGCCAATGATATTGCTACGAAAGGTTTGAAAAAGACGTCAAAAAGCTCTGCAAAAGTTGGTTATCTGATTAGTTAATCATCTATTTTGAACTGATATAAATAACTGAAATAATAATCCATCCCGAGAAACCGTAGCACTGTTATCATTAATGTATCGTATTAGTTGCATTTAGAGATGGTAAATATTGCATATAGTTTATGGTGCTTCTGTTCTGTCCAAAGAGAGTGACTTTTTAGAAAAATGACTCAAAATCTGGAAATGGAAAAAAAAAGAGGAACGTTATTGAGGAACCAATCGACAAGGATGTGTATGAAGTAAGTTTTGAGAATGTCAGGTAGTGGTTATGGGACAATGAATTTTTGCTTTTTATTGCTTCTAAAATGCGTTGTTCGTTGTAAAATATATAATGAGAGCTGACAGTTAAATTTGTCATCTTCCATGAAACATTATAAATTTTCAGGCAGCTTCAGGTATTTGTACTCCTACCAATCCTAATCTGAATTTTGCTTCGAGTTCATCAAACGGAGCCTTAACACCACATGAAGACTCTTTGTATCATGTGCGTGAACAGTTAGGAAATTTGCGACTGAGTTCCTACAGAGTGCTGGGTGAAACGGAAGATTTGAAATTAGTTAGTACCTCACTTCCTTTTCTTCTTAGTGTAACATATCTGTAGTCAGATTTAACTAGCAAGCAAAGGGAATGGCTTAATGTTATGAGAGATTTTTGTATAAGTTCTATCCAGTGTAAAGTTGCACCATTACTTTTAAATTGTAAGACTAAACTTTTTAACTTATCATTATTGAATTTTAATGTAAAATTGGATAGATAGCAATATGTTTTCCTTTTTCTTCTAGTTACTAATTGGTAATGATTAAAATCACATCATCATGACTTTTAAAAACAATATATTCCATTTGTACATAAGGTATTAAAATCTGTGCAAGTGATCTTGCTGTGTTAGTAGAAATTTCATCAATTTTTTAAAAATACTACTTCATTTAGACCTACGAAACTCGAGTGTCTACCGATGATGCAAATCAAATTGCGATTGGAATTGTATTTTTAAATAAAGGACAGAGTACATTACGTAATTTGGAAATGAATCTGTTGGATACGATCAATACACGTTTATTACGTGAGGAAGGGAAATCATTCATGGTAATATTTGATTAGGTGATATTGGGATGATCTATGAAGTATTGGAGGAATAGGGAATTGCTCAACAGAAGAATTTTTTTAGTTTGGTTGAGGAGGTATTGCAGTTATACATATTATGCCCTGAAATTTGAGATTTCGTGGTGATCTTATGAATATTTTGATTCTGTTTTGTGGAATTTAGCTGGGAAACTTAAAGAACCGTATTTCGCCAACATTAATATGCTCTCTTAATTTCCTTTAAATATGTGTTCTAGTTTCAACATAACAAACTTTAAATTAGAGATTATGTAGATTAATTAAAAAAACCTAGAAACATTGAAGCAAGAGAACCGAAGAACCCCGATGTGCTTTTTTCTGAGGTGTATTGAGTTTTTTGGGCTAGAACCAATTTTGTTCAGAGTTATTTTAATTAAGAAATGAAAATTTCAGGCTGGAATTCCACTGTCATTCCAACTTCCCGCAGGTGTCTCTGCTGAACATGTTTTCAGATTTTCTGTGAAAGCAATTAATATGTCACAGAAATTGAGAGGCAATTTAACATTCTTTGCTGATGTAAGTGTGTGTAATTAAACGAAGTTCTTAGTTATGTGTTTTTGGTGAAGTTATGAACTAATTATTTAGTGATTCGTTAATTAGTTTGCTTACAGCATAAAGATGGAGCTGTTCAAGACAAACTGGATTTCCATATTTTGATGCCAGTAGTATCCTTCCTTGTGCCCGCTACCATCACAAGGTACGTGTTTTCTGATGAATTTAAAGTAATAAACTATTTTTTATTGTTCTGATCCTCATTCCATGACCTAATCTTTGCTGTTTTTAAATTTCAGTAGTTTGGCAGCTTCATTGCATGGTATTCCCATGCTAGTAGATCTATGACTCGTTCTTTTGTTATGTTCTTTAGTTTTAGTACTGAATAAGAATCAACTTTATGACCAGAATGGGAAATTCACATATGCATATTTTAGTGAATCCTACGAAGTGTTACTGAATTCGAATGATATGGGATATAAATCATCAGCACAGCTAACTACTAACCTTCCGTGGAACTCACTCTTGAAGAAAATCTGCTTCTTTGCTCATTTTTATGGTAATTTTTGTTTCCGTATTTTGTCCACGTGTATTTTATTTTATTACTCTTTATTATCTTATTTATCGCAGGATAATATACCACAAAGAACTAATTACTAAAACATCCGTCAGAAGTGATGTGACTAACTGCTGAAAATAAGTAGTTGTTGGCAAATCTTTGCACTATAAATATGTTCGAAGTATTTTTGAGAAGTACTTGGTTAAATTGGTTTTGCAATCTCCATGTTTAAGTAGGAAGTTTATTGAGTTTGAGTTCATTTTTTGCGTTAAATTAAATTTATTGGCAATTTTTTTGCAGTGGTGAAGCAGAATGATACAGTGGCAGCACTATATGCTCACACTATAAAAGCTGAATCAATATGTGTTTTGATCAAGCAACAGGTTACTTTGCGATTTCCAATTTATAGTTATTAATATGTGTACCTGACCTTCTATTCAGTTTACTTCATTGTTCAATTTATTAAAGAAATAATGATTTCTGGTTAGAAAACAAAAGTGATTCAGGAGAAGTTCAATTCGAAATTTTTACCTCTTTAAAACAGTTTTTAACTTTTGTTTATGCTTTCGCAAACATTGAATCACTCACCGACTTAGAACATTAAACGTCTCATATGTTATTGAAAGAGAGCGATGGAAGGAGAGAAATAGTAAGGAAGATAAGGACTTTTATAATGAGTTACTTTTTTTGAAATCATTTTCTGAATTGCTCTTTAGGGTAGCAAAATTCAAATCGATGGTCGTTGTGGTGACCAGCAGTTGATCTATGCAGTTGTTGATGAATTACGCGACATAGTTGCTTCATGAATGGTCCGTAAACATTATGTTATGCGTATTTGTTTATAGCATTAACACTTACGAATTTTGTTGATTCTTGACGTTTTCAAAAAACAACTCTTCAAAAAATACTCTATTAAAGAAGGAAATGTCTCACTTTGTTACCTTTCGTGTCACTAACTTGCAATAAGGGAAGAGGACATACGAAGTGATCAAATATTTTGTTCTCAGTCCTTTCCAACCAGGCGCAAAAATACCGATGGGAAATGATGTATTGGTTGCCCTATTTCTTAATTTTATGCATATCTATTTTTAAGCTATGCCAAGACACATCTTAAGCTTGTGATTGAAGTATTTGTAATTTTTTTCGAGAGAAACTTTTTTTAAAAAGGTACTCAGGTTTCCTTTAAATGAGAAGCAAATGGGCTTTTAACCGCTGTTTCACTGATGATAGCAGTATTTAGTTCAAATCTTAAAACACAGAAAATCATTTGTATATCGGGTTTACCAAAATATACCTACGTGATGGGCAAATTGCAGTGATATTTGAAAAATCCATGAGAAAATCTTGTTGTCTTGAGCTACGTTGTCGTATATAGGAGTTTCTTCTTCTATAGCTATTCGTGCAATCTTGCTTTATTTTCTTTCATTTTGCTAATCTCTATTGCATTATTTCTACGGTTTATGTCATTTTATTGACTTAATATTCATCTCTGTCATTAGTTTTCATGTGATTAAGATCACTTATCATTAGAATTTGTGATCGATGGTTAGATACTTCTCTTTCTCTATCTCGTACTTCTGATTCATTATTCCGCTTCATATTCAGGCTAATATCATAGCTATGAATTACACTCTTAGAATTAATTTGAAATTTTACGAATATTTCGTTAATGTATCCATAATTGCATTTGATTACTTCATGTTCTGTCTCGATGCTTTCACACTCTTCTCCTCTCATACTTAACACACATATCTTTCTCATTTTGAAAAAATAGAATTGTAAGTTTAAAATAATTTTTAGATAAACTTTTAGCAAGAGATCGATAAGCATGTTAATATTCTAAAGTTGTCAATTATATAGTTTTATTTCGATTCCAAATGAGCCGGTACGAATTTCCGGTAATTTTTGAAATCCAACCTTTCATTTTCTCTTTCTCTTCAAATAAAATACTTTTTTTGGTTGTATAAAAAAAAACAATGATTTATGCTAGCTGAAGTATCATATTTTTCTCCTGTTCATCAATTATAAATTCTCAATTTGTGATATCCCTTTTTGGTTGTGGATGGGAGATAAGTAATAGGTATTATTTTATTCTAATATTTAAGGAAGTTGGATGTACATTTTAATTCGTTTCCATTCTCATTTTTTTGTCGGATAATTTTCCTGAAAATAGAATTCATGGCATACTTTATCATAATTTTAGTAATCTTGCATCTCTATGTTGTTTCAATTTTCCACAATTCATTCAGCTTTTTGTTGCATTCTATTTTAGTCATTAAGCTTTATAATATATATATATGAGTGTTGTAATAGCATTAGTTATATGTCATTATAAATTATGTAATTGCAAAATTTTTAAATAACACTTTACTATTGTAATTTATTTAAACAACAGATTTCTACAAATAATTCAAAAGCCCACAGACATATTAAAATAATTTTGAAAAAGATTCTTGGAGGAAAATATTTTTTCCTCTAAAATTACATTCACCAAGTAATGCATTGGGAGATTAGAAAAATTCCTTTTAATACCTTCCCTACAGGTACTCTATGGCTTCCTCACTACTAATTCAACGATCATACAGCACCTATGAAACGGTTTTAAAGCACAAACATTGCGATATATGTTGGAAGCGAATCGTTGATGCAAGCCTAAGGGTGCGGATAAATTCACTTTGTTTACAATGTTTGTTTATGCATCATTGTAAATAATTTTCGATAAACAATTTCTCAATTACAGTTGAGAAGAGATATGTGCAACTAAAGAGAAGTAGACAAAAACTAATTGCGTAAAATTACTAGTTAACTTTATTTTACTTATCAATAATTCTGATAATAATAAAGCCAAATTAACAAATTCTCCTCTTTTTTTTCACTTTGTTTTGATCTAATTTAGCCAAATTTATAATAAAAAAAACAAAAGAAATGATAGAAGCAAAATATATATTGCAAAGAGCATATCTTCAATTACGGTACATTTGCTCTGAGAATATTTAAAAACTTTTTCACTGTCATTTTAAATGACATGACAATTAGCATTTAATGCAATAAAATATCTAAAATTCTCTAAATTCTCTTCTTTTCGCTTTCTTTTTTTTTTTCTTAAAAAGCAATTTATTGATTTCATGAAGATGTATCATTGATAATGGAAAGTTATTCGCTCATCGATATTTTGATTGGAAAATGCGACGAGAAGGAGGAGAGGAGAGAGAGGGATATTTGCTTGTTTGTTTGCAAGCTTTTTAAATCACAACAACAAGCTACTAGTTAAGGAGGAACACGAATGGGAAGAGGGAGAGGTAGGAGGAAGCTTGCGGATTTTAGATTTCATATAAATTTTCATGAAGGAATGAAAGAGTAAAGTAGTAGCAGTGGGAGGAGGAGGAGGAGGAGGATGAAAATGAAGTACATTTTACTTTGCAAGAATGAGGAAGAGTGAAGGAAAATTTTGCTCTGAAAGGTCCTTTGAAAAGGAAGGCCTAAAGGCATGTGAAGAGGGGAATTATTTGATAAGCGGCAATTTCATTCTTTCCTTTTCTTTTTTTTTTCCTTGGCCCATTTCATTTCAAAAATATTCCCCTCTGTTGCTGTTAGATGTTTGTTGCTTCTTTATTGTTATCTCTTACAAACGCCACTATCACTGTCATTTTTATCACTATTATTATCCTTGTTGTTATCATTATCATCATCATAATCATGTTACAAAACTACCATATTTCTTGATTATCGATTATTATTATCACTATTATCATTGTTATTATTATCTATTATTATTATTATTTATTATTATTATTTTTTTCTAAGACTTATTTTTCTCTCATTGACTTATTTCTTAAAACAGCTGGAATTATCATTTATAATAGGCAATGATTATCATTCATATCACTAAATCTCTCAACCGCTTAGTTTTATTTTTTCTCTTTCAAGAAAAAATAAGCAATATTGGCATAGCGAAATGAAATTGAATTTACTCAGTAAGTCTATTCCAAAACAATTTTAATTACAAGAAAAAAAATTAAAAAAAAAAGGGAAAATGTCTGTCAATTTCATTTTGAATATTTCGTAAACAATTCTCGTAAGTAATATGTAACAATTAAGAAATTAGGCGCTTGGCTTAAAAATTTTTTATTTGAAAGCAAAATGGGAAGGAGGAAAGGAAGAGAGGGGGAGAGAGAGAAAGAGAGGGAGCGAAACAGAGAGCAATTCGAATTTTTTCAATTTTAAATGTTTTTTGTTTGGTTTAAACGGATAAGGAAAAGGTAATGAAAAGAGCAGGTATTTTATGACTGAATAACTGTATTATTTTAATTTGTTTTCACTCAAATTAGCTTTTAATGAAAGTTGTCGACGTGAATTCTTAAAAAATATTAATTGAGAGGCTCTTTTCATTTAAGCATTTTTGATCTTTTCAATTAAAAATTTTTTATTTTCTCATCGAAATCCCTCTGTTAACGTATACTTTTCACCGATCTCTCAATTTCATTTTGAATATTTCTTAAATACTTCTCGTAAGTAATATATTGCAATGGAACGACAGCAATTTGTTAAAGGAAGAAAAGTGCTTGTTTTCTTTTGTGAATAGATATTATTTAATTTAAAAGATATGCAATCACACATATATATATATATATATATATATATGTGTGTGTGTGTGTGTGTGTGTGTATGTGTGTGTGTGTGTGTGTGTGTGTGTGTGTGTGTGTGTGTGTGTGTGTGTGTGTGTGTGTGTGTGTGTGTGTGTGTGTGTGTGTCTGTGTATGTGTGTGTTTTTAATAATATCAATTATAGGCTACTTTAATCGCTTAATTTTTATTACAGTTAACGTTTTCATCAATATCTATTTTCAACGTAGTGGAAAAATAAAATAAAAGAACCTCGATATTGTTGACTATCTGATTGCTCAAAAAAATCAATCAAATATTTCTTTTCATAAAAATTTTTGCCATAATCGATATCCGGAAAATCATTTAAAAATCGTTGATATTCCCAAAGCCAAAAATTAGTGGACACACGTCCAATGCTATAAGGTGTATGTTCGAGACGATAGATTAATTCGTTTACACGAGCACGCGCTTCCGCAGTACGAAAATCCGGTGGATTCATCACGTAAAATATGGGCATTACATTATCCGCCCAAATATATTTATCTAATAAAAATTATAATACATATAGCAATTTTTAACATTTATAAATTTAAACTTTACAGTAATCATTCTTAATGAAATTTCAATTAAAATAATTTTATAAAATATTTATATAATTATAGTATCGTTGTGTACGTGGAATCATTTTTTGTCAGAAATATTCGTAGGTTGTGAGTACTGTATGCTATTAGCCTATCTTTTACTATTAGCTTTATCAATGTTCAAGCAATTCCCTGTTAACCATTATTACTTACCGTATATATCAGTTCATTACTGTAGCGTGTACCGTATGCTACTAACCTATTACTATCAACTTTATCAGTGTTCAAACAATTATCTGTTAATTATTACTAATTACCGTTGATGATACCAAGCGATCATTTATTTAAAAAACTCAAACTTATTGTAAACAGTGTTCACTAAGTCTCTCACTGAACTTTAAAGGAACGAACATATTGGCAATATATCACTTATTGACCTCCAAAAAAAACCAGTTCTATCATTAGCACTTTTAAAACTATTAGAATCTTATGAACCATCATCCATCACAACAAACAATCTTTCCAGGTCAACCTAATAATAACCTAACTGTTTATTCTCTAGTAATTGAATGATAAGTGACAAAGAGAAATTACCGCACTCTATCACTCTACTGATAAATGTCTTAACCACAAATTTTAACCGTATCAAATTAAACTTTCCTCAAAGAAAAATAAAATCGCAACAACTAATAGTTCTAGTAAATTCTTACTAAATACCTTCGAATAAAATCTGATCAATTGGAGCAAATCATATAAATAATCTACTTATTATCATTTACTATTATTAATAATAAATATATTTTTTTTATTATTATTACTAAAAAAAGGTTTCGAAAATGCTATGATAGTGTTACTCTAATATTTGAAAAGAAAAACGAAACGATCAGGAATATCAGTGTCTAAGACTCTCTAGAAACTATATATTAGTAATGAATTTGAAAGATTTTGAAAAATATTATCATACCAGCAAGATTAATAAAAGGTTGAATTGGTGAATCATCACGGATATACTTTCTCGGACTTATATCAACCACAATTGATACACAACCATAAATAGCAAATGATACGTAAAAAAGGAATGAAATAAACGAGATAATACGAACATCCTTACGTAGGATGAATGGAGCATAAATATTACCAAACCATTGATGAATGTAAGATTCTGAAGGAAATGATCAAACATCAAAAAAAAAATTGCTTACAAATAAGCTTTTCATCTCTAACTTATCCTAATCATTCATTCACTCTTATCAATTTGATAAGAAAAAATTTAATGTAGCATTTTACTGTAACTACAATTACTGTAACTACAGTTACTAATTACTACAATTACTGTAACTACAATTACTTGTTATTTTATTCAATTTAACAACTTTCTACTATAGTCTTTTTTGCACATTTTTTTTTAATCCCAAACCATTGCAAAAACATTTTACTTATGAACATATCGTTGGCTCACATTTTCAGGTAGGTAGATAAGAACCCACGTTGAATGTTGCGCTCATCTGTTGCAGTTCTTTTTGATTTAAATTTATAGCAACATGAGATTAGTCCACCAACAGCTTCCTTTCGACCACCATAAACCATAATTGAAGCATAGAATGTTATTTGAAAGAAATAATCCATCATAATACCGGTAGCTGTTAGTATGCAGAAATCCGAAACAGCCGGTATCGGACACAGGAAGTAACCAAGTGCTAAATATATTAATTTTTCAAATTCAGTAAACTTCTTTCAACAATCTATTTAATGTTTTTATTTTTTTTTTTGAAATTCAAATTATACATACTTTTCTAGCGGCATGAAATATAATAGGCCAGAACTTGTTTATATTTTACTTCAAATATAATAATTATTTAAAATATATTTTAGCAATAATTAATTTCAGTTGAAATTGTAAAAAAAAGAGGACTTGAAAGTTGTCTTTTTTTTCAAACATTAATATTCAACAATTGAAATTTGAAGGAATTTAAGTAACGAAAAATGTTAGTTTATTTCCGGATCTTTAGCCAGGACATTTGCGCCTATTGTTGCTCATTGGTGTGTTCACCATTGTGAGAAGTGTTGTGAGTATTTAAAAAATTTTTGTTAAAAGATTTTGATCAAATCTACGTAATCATGTAATAATAGATGAAAATCAAAAAAAAAATTTTTTTTTGAAAAAGAGCTCTCAGAAGTATAAGAAAATCATTGCATTCTTTTTTTTCAAAAAAAATTTAACTTTTAATTAATAATTCTAATAATAACAAATAATTCCGGTAATTTCTATTTTATCGAAATTAATCAGTAAATTTACCAAAACAACCGAAATCAGTAACTGATGTTACAGTGATAGATAATCCGGCATCACTCATTGTCATTGCCATCCGTTTCTCGATCGGTAACTGCGGATCGGTCGTGCGCCAAGCGCCTAACATCAGGAATGCATCATCGACACCTTGCAAAAACGAATATGCAATAGTTTAGTTTATGAATAGTTAAGAGGAAATGAAAATATAAATTTGTAGAAAAAAATTTTACATAAATAAAACTTTAAACTATTACCAACAGCAAGAATCAAAAATGGCATTGTGCAGGATACCGGATTGAAAGGTATCCCAAAACGGAAAAGTATTCCAAAGGTGCAAATTAATGATAGGATAACTGATATCACTGCCAAATAACCTTCTAGCGGTTTTGATCTTAAAACAAAAAAAAAACTTTTGATAAAAATAGTATAGACGTGTGTAATAAGGTAATAGCTGTAGGCTTAGCTGTATAATTTCAATGTTTTTTTTGTTATCAAAATTGCAGGGCTAACTTAATAATTTAAAAAAAAATATTTTTTTCATCAAAATTCACAAAAATACGGAAGAAAAACAAAAGTAATTACTTAGTAATATCTTTGGAATAATTTGAAAATACAACGAAAAGCATCAGTTGCAACGCAACAATTCCTGCAAACGGTAACGATACTTCGATAATTAAAAGCATTTCATCGTTCATTGCTTTATCGCTAAAAAAAAGAATTTACAAATTTTATAATTTTAAAATTAAAAAACGTTTTTTAAGCAAAAGCTAATTTAATTCATTTAGCACATTCTGATACAGAAAAAGAAAATAAACAAAAAATTTGTGATTTTACTAACAAATGATAGACACAAATTATAATAGTAAACTTAACAAAATACTTAATTACTCTATTAATATGAAGTAATCAGGTGGAGAAGTTATTAATTTTAATTAAAAGTAAATTAGGAATGGAATTGATTAAGCTACAGCATAGCAGGAAGAGTAAAATGATCCTACTCAGCTAAAAAAAATTAATTATTTCGATGATTAATTATATAATTATAATTAAATTAATTATTCGAAAAATTAATTATTTCAAATGAAGTATAAAATTTAAACTGAAAATGATTACTTATGTGGGATGAAGATGAGCTTCGATTCATTCCTTTTTGAGAGCCAAAAATTATCCAACTGACGACGAAATGCCACGTATGCTTTCTCCTTTTCAGGTGAACTTTCAAAATTAATCGACCAATGAACAGTAAGCACTTTAGCACTGCTTATTTCATGCTTTCTACCTGTTACATTTACACCGTATATTACCTAAAATATACACATATGTTAATTTCAATGAGGCAATAATGAATTATTAGATTAAATTAATAGTTCATAAATTATCTCACCTGACCAATATCCTTTGGTCGATTGAACAGGTACATCACAGGATACGAAAGTTGTAAATTTGGATTGGAATTAATTTTACTATCTTGAAAAAGTATTTCTGCCTGCTTTAGCCAAATATTTAAATCATTTGAGCATTTCTAAATTGATAAAAGTTTGTGTTGATATTTAAATGATGATGATGATATATTTTCATTCTTCTCTCTCTCCCTCTCTCTCTCTCTCTCTCTCCCTCTCCCTCTTCATACATATATCATGCAATATTCGAAATTTAATACGAATGTAGCAATAATTTCATGAAAGCGTTAGCATATTTTAACTTACATTTGCTTTATAATCTTTTTGACAGAAATCCTCAAATCGATAGATTTTTCCGTTAAATTCGGCGGTGGTATTCATAATTTCATTGGTATAACGATAAATTCTACGTAACGTACGTGATTCTAACAAATTTGAGTTCTCTTCATGTACTGCATAAAATCGAATGACATCAATACGAATGGGATCTGAAATTTCACAAATTGAAATTTGTCAAATTCAAATTCAAATTAACAATGTAACGATGATAATTTGTGGAAAAGTTTTGATACGTGTATGTGTATGTATGTGTGTGTATGCGTACGTGTATGTATGTGTAAATATATTTTTAGAAATCAAATTTTCATATTTTTAATAATTAATAGCAATTTAAAATAAAATTTCCAAAATGCTTTCTAACGTTATAAGACAAAAAGAAGGAACTGATAGCAATAGAATAAAACATTTTGCGGTTTGTTATTATTTTTAATTTATTAAATTTATTTAGAAATGTGTATAATTGTGTCCTTTCTGTCTTATTTATTTCTTTATAATTTTTAAAAAATTAAATAAAAAATTTAATTTCAAAAAAAAACCAACCATTGAGAATGTCAACTTGTCGTTTAGCTCGATGTTTGTGCTTATAATTAGGAAGGCCTAGCGGCATTTCATTAAACTCTGTTGATCTGAACAATTTCAAAGAATTATTGTTAGGTAAATTTTGAACTTTTAGATAAATTCTGCTAGGTAAATTTTTAAAAGAAAACAAAAAATAGTGGAAAAATTAATTTAATAACAACAAATTTAATCTATTTTGTTAGCAAAATGTTAGTGAAAACAAATATAGTTTGCTATTATCACTCAATAATCATCTTATCATATCATTTAATAAAACAACCTTCTTTTTCCTCTTTTTTTTGTAAAATTTAGAATTTCATTTATAAATTTTTTGACATCGTTCGCTTAATTTTAATGTTTTTTTTGAAAAAGAAAAGAAAAAAAAAACGAAAGAAAATTTGATCGTTTGAAATTTTGTAAAAATAAATTATATGCCAAAAGTGTTTTATTTCAGCCAACAAATTTTTGTACCATTTTATTATAAAAGAAATGCTTGAGCAAAATGAAAGACAGAGAGAAGGGGAGAAAGAGAGAGAGAGAGGGAGAGAGAGAGAAAACGAAGAAAAATAACCTTTCAAATTCCACTCGTACTGGTGCATCCAATGGGACGAATAATTTGTAAAGATCTAAATTAATTGTTAGCGCAGGTAATCCTGTCGTACAGACTGCCGCTAGTAGTAGTGAACCAAATAAAAATCGTTGCGGATAACGGCCGACCAATAGGCCATGATAGTAGAAGCCTTTGATGAATAAATCTTCAATTTTTTTATTCCAACTTTCTAAATGTTTCATGTCCTGAAATTTCATTTTAAAAAAAAAGAGAGAAATTTCTACAAAAAACGATAACACGACGATAAATTATAAATTAATTAATTAATTAATTAATCATTATTGCTTATTATTATTATTATTATTATTATTATTATTATTATTATTATTATTATTATTATTATTATTATTATTATTATTATTATTATTATTATTATTATTATTAT
>JABVXW010000392.1:0-47442 GCA_013365375.1 Litomosoides brasiliensis
TTCATATATATATATATATATATATATATATATATATATGAAGTAAAATAGTAGTTCAAAGTGTTGCAACAATTACAATAAATTTTTATCAGACAGCCATAAAACGGGTCGATCCGAGCAAAATAAGATCGTCAATAGAAATAAATAACGGTGTTAAATGAATTCACTAATAATTCACTTTTTTTGATTAAAATTAGTAATTTAGTTTGGTGTATTTTATTAGGCAAATTAGAATGATATGTAATGTTAATGTTTTTTTTTAATCGAAAGAAAGTGAATTATTAAAGAAAAAGAAGAAGGACTTCAATTTTTGGGTTGAAATTTTTTTCCATTACAGTTTTTCACAAATTTATTCGATAAAGAAAGAGAGAAAAACATATAATAGTTGATTTGAAGTAGTGAATTAAATTTTAAAATTGAACTCATTGTAAATATATTTTGAAATAGAAAGCCTTATCATAACACTGCATATTTCAGGAATAAATGTTATCTTCTCAGTTTTCATTTTTTTTTTCTTGATATCACTAAACTAATTCGTTCTGAACTGATAGAATGAATGGATTTGCTTATTTCGTATCAATTGATAGTTAATTTTTTTTTAAAAAAATATTCTTTTTTATGGAGGTAAGTACTTAGTCATTTGCTACATGCTAATTATTTATTAAATTCAGTAGGAAAAATAAAATCAATTTTTACTTAACCTTTGAAAGCTTTCTGATTGCAAACTTTTCTTCTGTTTGTTGACTGTAAAGGAAAGAAATGATAAAAAACGAATCAAACAGCAACAAATTCATATCAATCACAGGATTGATTATCTTTTATCAAATGTTAAAAAAAAGTTCTGATTTAATTCAGTTCAGCTTAACATAATTTCATTTCCCATCCATAACAAAAACGAAGGAAAAATGCGAACATAATCTGAACCAATGTAAGTACTGTAGGGTTATGTTTGTGCTTAAAAAATTTTCTCAAAATTTCAGTAAAATTTTAAATTTTTAAAATTTACATTTAAATTATCAATAGCTATTAGGAGAAAAAAATCGTAAATTTACAAGAAAACAAAAACATTTCCAAAGGGAAGCTTTTTGATGATTACCTGTAAAATTGAAAGTTTCACCAAAAAAGAAGAGAAAACGAATGAAACAGTAAAATGCTTTTTAGATCATTTCATTCCATAAACATTCTCGAACGTGAAATTACAATTCAAACGTCAAAATTTATTTTTTAGTTTTTTAGTTTTAAATTGTTTCCTTCCAAAAATTGTCATATAAGCTGGATTTCTTTTTTTTAATTTTAATTTTAAAGATTTCAACTTTTACATTATGAATTCATTGAATGGACTATTCGAGCAAAAATTCACATTTCTAATTTGTAAAATGGGTTACCAGTAGTCGATGAAGTGATAAAAGTTAGAAGAAAAATAGTGTGAAAATAGTTATTTAATATTTTTTAATTATTTAAAATGCTTTTAGTTATTAAATAATTATTTAATATTTTTCGCACAATGAAAGTGAAAAGAAAGAAAGAAAGATGAAAGAATTTCTCGTTTAATGGAACTAAAGGAAAACTTAATCCTCAACATACTAAGCAAACAATTATTTATAATTTAATTAATATGTAATTTTGAAACAAAGAAAAAAAGAATCCAAAATATACAATGATTTTGGAGGAGGCGAGTCATTTAAATTTTCGTTCTTTTTTTTCGATACCTGAAATTGTCATCCTTTTTGTTGGAAATTTTGTAACATTGGGATGTTTAACTATTTGTTGAGAGATTGCTGATTTAGTAATTGAATTTTTTTTTTTTGCTTATTCCATTCTTTCTCTTCTTCACTCATTTATTTATTTAATTTTTTGAAATTTCCAGATGAACATTGAGTTATACAAATAAAGTTTTTTTTGTGATAGGAAAAAAATTATTTGTACAAAACTTGAGAAAAAAAAATAGAGATAGTAGTACTGTAAGACTATAGAAAGATCTAAGAGCAGAGCAATTGATATTATTTCTGATGGCATACTGTATTGGCATACTGTATCGATCAATCCAATAAACACAATTTGTCGTTTGTTTTGCCGATTACGATTTCTATGTGCATTTATACCGTAACTTAGTGAACTCAATTAGATTAACTTAATGATGACTAATAATAATAATAATAATTAATAATAATAATGATAATAATAAATAATGATAATAACAGTGATAACAATAATGCTAACGATAATGGTAATGATAATGACAATAATAATTTCAATAACAATGTAATTTAAATTTATCTTTAAATGATAACATATCACTTAAAGTTGAAGGAGAGTGAGTTGACTTTGCAATCTTTCATCATAATCAGGTAATTTTTTTTCCACTCGTATGTCATCTTTGCATTATTTTTATGCTAAATGAAATTGGTGACGTAAAGGATAACAAGCACACGCACACGCACACACACAGACACACACACACAGATATGGAAAAGTGAAACGAAAGGGACGGTGGCGCTAATCGATTTGTCATCGTTAACAGACGCACACACACACACACACACACACACAGAATCTATCAATTAAGTAAGAAGAGGGATAAATGAAAAGAAGTGAGGGATCGATGACGTTGAAGTGTGTATGTGATGAGGAATGAGTTTTGAGCCTGAAAAACTCATCTAAGGCATGAAGTAATAAGCCTAGCATAAGCCTAGTAGAGTAAGACAAAGAAACGACAATTTGGTGCTGCATATTTATTGATACATTTGAAGCGCCTTAGGCTGTGCGCTACTTCACCTTCTTCCGCCTATCATCATAATGGTATCCTATCATTCTCTTTCTTTTTTATTTCTCATATCAATCTCGAAAGTGAAGGGTACCATTGATGATCAATGGGCTAATTATCATAATCAAAATGAATTGGAAATTATTCTAACAAATATTAATAAACGATGTCCGGATCATACAACCATCTATTCAATTGGTAAAAGTGTGGAAGGACGTGATCTGCTTGTTATTCATTTCTCTACAACACCTGGACAACATCAAATATGTATGGTTACTGTTTTATTTCTTATTGATACTGTAGGATGTCATAAAATGATACCTTACAGTATTAGTATTATAAAATGATACCTTACAGTATTAGAGTTTGTTGTTGTAGAAAAAGAATTTTTTAATGGAAATAATTTTTCTTCTATTTCAAAGTTTTTTTTTTTGTTTTACATCTTTCAATTGGTATTGATTTATTTTCATTCATAATTTATTACATATTTTACATTTCAATTATCGGAATATCTTGGAAGGATTCGTTTCATCCGGAATTCTTCTAAGCAAATGTTTGTACTGGGAATTAATGAACTAATCAATATTTTCAGTAAAACCGGAAATGAAATATGTTGGCAATATGCATGGGAATGAACCTATTGGACGAGAACTTCTCTTACGACTTGCAGCATTCTTCTGTGATCAAATTTTGGCAAAAAATAAAGAAATCATTGAACTAATCAATTCTACATCCATTCATCTCTTACCATCAATGAATCCGGATGGATTTGAACGTGCACTTTCAACCGTAATAAAATTTGCTCACTTCTTGACGTATCCATTTCAATGAATCTCATCAATTAGGAATACATTAAAAATAAAATTATCAAAAGTGTACCATTAGCAGTGAGCTTAGTGGGTTAATTTGATTTAGTGGGAGAAGATCACCTAGACCAATTACCTAGACCATATCTAATGAGGATTGGCAGATTGACAACTCATGCATAATTCAATGATTGATTATGGTGTATGGGTCGTTCTTAGTTATTAAAAAATGAAACGTGCAAATTGAAACTTCAAAATTTTGCAATTTTAATTGATAATATATACAAAATATGAAAATGGTTTTTGACAAGATTATCAAGGGTTAGTTGTTTTTTTAACAAAAATAAAGTAATGGAAAATTTGGAAAATTTGCTGATTTTAGCCTTTCCAAATTTTTTAAAATATTGTTTTAAAGTTTCAGATAAAAAATGTACAACAATCGATAGAAATAGTAACAGATAAATTTTAGCAAAGTATATTTTAGAGCGGTGATGCTCGGGATTGGTTTACCGGTAGATCCAATGCGAATGGTGTTGATTTGAATCGAAATTTTCCGGATCTTGATCGTTTCTACTACTATTTGGAACGGCATAACATACCTCGTTTTGACCATCTTTTAGAATTGTTCGGTAATGAAGTGAAAAATGTATGTGTTTTTCTAATTTACAGTTTATTTTACACTTGTTTTGTTAGAGAGTGGTTTATGAGAGGAATAAATTATGCGTGTATTTTTTGGTTATAAATTTTTAAATTCTAACTAACTTCTCATAATTTTAAGTATCAACCAGAAGTGGTAGCCGTTGGCCAATGGATTCTTTCTTTACCATTTGTCTTATCAGCCAATATACATGAAGGAGATTTAGTGGCAAATTATCCGTTTGATTCCGCTCGAATTCCAAATAACAACGAATATTCCATGAGTCCTGATGATCAAACATTCCGGTGAACATATTCTAATTGCTCTAATAATATATAAATTTACAGTGTTCATTTCAAAAATTTAGAAATAATCCATTTTAATTCATTTATTTTCATGTCAAAATAATGGATGATATAGCATGAATTTTCTGTGATTTTAAATTAGCAAAAATTTAAAATTTCATTTTAAATTTAATCAAATTTTACAGATATCTTGCGCAAAGCTATGCAAGCAAGCATGCACATATGGCAAAAAATGATCATCCACCATGTGATGGAACTATTATCGATGCATTCACACAACAAGGTTCAACAACAACATTAAATCTCACGCTTTTCACGCTCACGCTCACGCAATATAGGAAAAACTGATCAAATAAATTAGTCCAATTCAGGAATATACATACATATGCATTTAGGCGGCATAACAAACGGTGCGAAATGGTACTCCGTTTCCGGTGGTATGCAAGATTTCAATTATTTGGCAACAAACGCATTTGAAATAACACTCGAATTATCATGTGAAAAATTTCCGGATAGCTCATTATTGCCAAATCTTTGGGCAGATAATAAAGAAGCATTGATTGATTTCATCCGTAAGGTTTGTGCACATAATTTTATCGTCGATTAAAATTGAAGAAAATTTTGCATTATAGAAGTAAGTGATTTCTTCGTTCTCTTCTTCCTCTTTTTTTGTTGTAAAAAAAAACATATGCAATTTTTCGTTGCAAAACGAAATTTTTTTTTAATTGAAATTGAACCAAATCAAATTTTGAACAATGCTAATCAAAGAACAAAATAAGCTGCATCGACTGCATCATAATATTCCTACGTATATCATAAGAATTTTTATCTATACACATACAACAAATCTTGAATGTAGTAGGAAAAGATCGCTTATTGAAGTAGAACTTTTAGCAAGAACTGTTGCAGGTTCATATTGGAATCAAAGGCATTGTGACGGATAAAATTACCGGAGAACCAATATCAGAAGCTGTTATTTGGATCAAGAATAGCACCGAATTCACACCAATCAAACATCCTGTCACGTCTTGTACATTTTAAATAAAACTTTAGACTAACTTATCATATTGCATAAATCTCATTTTAACATTTACGACTTCTATCGAAATTCGTTAGTCGACCTTAAATTTTAAATCGAAATATTGAAATGCAAAAGTTTAATTGATTTAATATAGATCTATTTGTCTGTACGAATAAATTTCAATTTTATTTTTGTTAAATCAAACGATCAGCTATTTTGCAGGGGAAACTGGTGAGTACTTCCGTTTACTTACACCAGGAAGTTATGAAATTTACGTGGCAGCGGACGGTTATCAACCAACATCCAAACAAACGAATGTTACAAATAACAGCCAAACATCAGCGAAGATTGTGAACTTTGCTCTAGTACCGGAACAACCAAAGGCAGAAGACTTAAAGTTTAAATTAAGTACTTTACGAGTAGCTTTATGCTAAAAGCAAATTTAGGAAAAGTAGGTAGACAGAGAATACAGAACTTTAAGAAATAAAGCTACCATTAACGTTTCAGGTAATATTATGTTTTAGGTAATACAGTACCCTGAAGTAAACCTCTTCAGATTTTTTTTCACAAACTTCTCCATAAGATTCGAAATCTTGTTGTAGTCTTGTTCGTTTGAAAAGTTCCAAAATTTTTCCCGAAAATCTCAAGGTTTCAACAAAAAATGTGATGAAAATATGACAAAATAAAAAATACGGCAAGAGGTAATTCATGCTATAAATCAAAAAAGGTTGATGTTTCAGGAATTTGATGCACCAGAGGATGAGATTCTAGACGAAGCGGAATAGTAACAACCCAAGCGGATGAGTCTCTCATATATCAATGAAAAAAGAAACACATCCAAAAAACGAGAAAAAACAAATTGTTCTTATAAAGATTGCGATATTTGTCGCCTTCATGTCAAAGCTGTATTTCTATTTCAATAGAAGTCTCTTACCGATAATGTTAATTTGGAAGACTGGAATTAGAATTATGCTGTTTTACCCATATCTTACTCCTAACATGTTCTAAACATGTGGGCGACAATATATTTGTTTAAATATATTGATAAATAAAAGCGGCATCTTGAATGACGATCTTGTACCTTTCGAGTTAATCAATTTGTCAGCAGCTCAAAATTTACAGAATATTGCTCTATCGAATTTGAGCAATGATTGATATTTGACCTAACATATCAATTTTGTCCACTTTCCATTCAACTATAATACTTCATATTTCCCCTGTTTTTCAGCCATGAAGTACTAATGGAAATTAATGTTCCATATATTAAATTGCAATCCTAAATTCCAACACTCAATATTAGATAATCTATGATTTTGCGAAAATAAGCGTAATCGTATTAATGTAGAAAGTTAGAAAAAAGACAACAAGTAACAATGAGAGACATAATTAAATTTCGTAACGCATATAGGCAACTGCTTCACGAACCCATTGTGGTATGTTACCATCTGAAAATTGTTCCAACAAAAATTCTTTTAAAAATTCCTGTACTGTGTCTGTGTCAATTGCTGTGCGCAACCGTTCCATGAGATCAATATGATGGTGCAGGTTATGTATTGAGATAATATGACATGCAACAGTTTCCTGTAAAAATTTCTTTGTTTTTAAAACATCAGCGATGTTACGTCATCTACTCGCTCTCTTTGTTCGATTTCTCTTTTTTGTTAGCAAAAAATTAAAATTTTTAAAATTTTGGATATATGGAGGAAAATGTACCTGATTCAGTATGGAATGAATATAGGCTCGTGTGTAACTTCGACAAGAATTGCATGGACAACTATCGTCAATTGGTCTAAAATCATTTTCGAATTCATTGCGGGTAAGATGCAGCATACCTCCACGTCGTACAATCGCAGTTCCAAACCTTCAAAATCATATTTCACTGTTTCATTGTAAATTTCCAAGTTTGAAATTAATTTCTTGAAAATTTTTAACTATAAACTTCGTAGTAAACACAGTGAATTGAAAACCTTGCAGTACGCGTCGGATAAACGCAATCAAACATATCGGCACCCAACAATGAACAAATCACCAAATCAATCGGCCAGCCAACACCCATCACATATCGTGGTAGATGCTCCGGCAAATTCTCACAACAGCATGCAACAATTCTCCAAAATGAATTTTTATCTTCACCTATACATTAAAAAACATTTTAACCAATATTACCGCAGTAAAAACTAACGAAATGCTACAAATTCAAAAGCGCATTAGATGTTTTTATAGACGTTCATAATATTTAGAAATATTAAACTAAAACTGGAAGTGTTCCTAGATATATATGATATCTGTACTGAATACTTAGTTTATAATCACTAATAAAATAGCAAACACCTTTTCGTTGCTTTATAAAATATGGCATAGAGTAGTAAAATTTGAAATGATGTTTTTTAGCATCGACCACATATATCATTCCCCACTAGACAGTTTAAAACGCATAGAAAGGTGGTGTATAATTTCATGGAAAGAAAAAATAAAAATTTACCACCGCTTAGGCCACCAATTGCAATACCGGTTTCCGCTTCCTCAATCATAGCTTTAGTGCATTTTTTACGGAGAGAAAAATCTAATCCACCCTGTATGATAGGAAACAAGGCTTGATCTTTCCTCTTGTGCGCATCACGACAACGTTTCAACCATCTGAAAAGCCAAAATGAATATACTAAAAACACCTTTACATCAAAATTTACCCATTTTTTAAACTGTAATAGATTTGTTTAATCAAAAACAATAAAGCATGAACCTTATAGATCGTTCCATTGCTTCTTCAATGATAGGTCCCTCACGAAGCACGTGTATCACATGATCCAGCTGCATGACAATATCAGCACCCAAATCTTCCTGTAACAAGTTCAAAAGAAGAATCAAATCTAAACTAATTTTCCAAGTCATTCAGATATTTATTTCTCGAGAATGAGATCACGAAATTAACTTAGATAAAATGATTGAAGCTTCAAAATTTTGAAAATACCAAATAGAATTGACAATAAAAGCTGAACTTCCTTTTTACCTGAATGTGTATGCTTGCTTCAGGACTCAAAATCGTCTCTTCACCGGTATGCGGACTTTTGAAATTAACCCCTTTCTCATTCACATTCATCAGTTCATTCAATGAAACCATCTAAAAAAAATCGTATAATTAATGAGGATGTATAATAAATATTCTGTGAGATTTCAAGTTTCAACTAACCCGAAAACATACCTGAAAGCCTCCGGAATCAGTCAGAATAGAATATGGCCAATTGATAAAGGAATGAAGACCACCGGCTTTGCGAACAATCTTGTGGCCAGGTCTGTGACCCATATGATATGTATTACACAGCATTAAACGAAATCCTAATCCCGACAGCTGCTCAGGTAACAAACCTTTCATGGTTCCTTGTGTACCAACCGGCATAAATACAGGAGTATCTACATCAGCATGTGGTAACCTTGAAATGCAATATATAGTAATACCACCATCACCTATGAAAGGAAAATTCAAATATTGTCAACAAATTCCGCTATCCTTCTCAAAGTCTATTAACTTTACTAATATTAACGAGAAGTATACGCTTTGCTTTCAGATCACGAAGATACACATTACGAGATATCAATAATTCCTCTCTTCTGGAAATTACCTGAGCAATCCATGACGAGCTGTCCGCACTCTAGACAGTATCCCAAAGTCCAAAGCCATTTATCTTAACAGGTACAAATGTGGTATTAGCTGAAATTGATTTATCTAAAAAGCAAAAACAGCTCCTGGCCACAATTAAGCACCCGATTTTTCGTAAAATTCACTATTACAGTACACCTCTACCAACAATTTGCAGAAAGTTCGACTGTGTCGGAGGAATTGTAGAATTTTACTTCCCCATCTTTCATAACACATTTCAGATTAACACAAGCTGGATTACAGAATGTTCACTGCCACCATCTAAATATTATCTTAGTTTTGTCATGTAAATCCAAAAAGACTTAAACCCAACTTTATTTGACCAAATAGACAATCGCTGTAAAAGCAACTGCCGATGCTATAAAACTAGTTCTAATAATTCTACACCACTTCCAATCAAAAAGTATAGAAAAATATCATTAGATGACTACAAAAATTTAAAAAAAAACTGATAACTAACGAGATGTAAACATTTGATTTCGAGAATAAAAAACAAGCAAGGTGCGTTTAGTATACGGATATATATTTATCCAAAAAATGAATGGGAGAAGTACATTTGACATCGATGTTGATGTTCACATCTTCAAAAAAATACATTTTGTAACAGTTCAACGAATGAATATTTCCTATTCACAATATACTGCATATATACTTTCTCACACAAAAGAATGATGATTGAAAATACGTCAGTTTTGTATTTAAGTATACCGATGCACAAAAGAATGAAAAAACCAAGCCGAAGCATCTGACGAAGTAGTACAGATCACAAAAAGCATTATTAGTGGCAAACTAAAACTACACTAAATTAAAACAGAGGAAGCATACCTCTGTATGCATTATGTAATCTTTATGCCAAATAATATAGAAAAGAAGTACCGCGAAATTTTTTATCAGTACTCTTCTCAAGAGTCGAAGTTTTAACTTCAGACTCAAGAATCGAAGTTTTATCAGACAGTAAACAGTTTCACTTCTTCAAACTGAAGCTGAAAGTCGAGGAAAAAAATTACACAACATCTGTCGGCATGCTATGTAGAATTAAACAGAAGAGGTATGAAAAACATAATGGGAAAACAATCCATTTAGTTAGTTCCTAGTATCGATAAGAAAGAAAAGGTAAATATTGCTAACCCGGGCCAAATTAAACTAAGTATTTTGAAACAAATCTGTCATTTAATATCTTATGATGGGCTAATTCTAGAGTTCGATTAGATAAATTTTGATTCAAAACAACAGCATATGTTAGTGGATAAATGTAGAGTAATAATATCTTAATAGCAATATGTTCATCTCGAGATGAACAGAAAAAGAATTGAAAAGAAAGTTGAACATCGCTCAGAAACCGAACGCTCAAAACCCGATGTGTTTCAGCAACGAACACATTTTAAGAACAATCATGGATTCACAGCTGGTTCGAGCGCAGTATTCGGATCGCATACTTCCAGGATTGCGCGTCCTTCAACTTCTGACATACTGAGCTGTTTCAGTACCTGCAGAATATGTTTGGTTAGTCGGAAAAAATTCGAGTTGGGAAATACTCCTTCCTTCACCCCTAAACGTCGCCAATCATGTCTGACGACAGATGCGTACCTTTTCCGACCGGGTTTCATACTTCCCCAATATCAAAGCATCTCTTACAACCTCATATCGCCACTAGTCATAATAAAGAGAATTTAGTTGACGACGCCTTTCAGATTTTAAAGTAAGGCAGTTAGCAAGGCATTAGCAAAAGTACATACAAAACACAGACCTGTGATGCCTGGTTGACCGGATAAACTCTGTAATCCGGAGCATCTATCTGTCCTCCAGCAATTAAACAAACAAGATTCTTGAGCTGTTCGATGGAACCGCGTGTAACTCCCATGATTGCAAGACGATTACGGGCAACTAGTTTAATAGGGAGCTGTACATCGAGACCAGACAGCCCACCAACAAACAACACACCACCCTTAACATTTAAGCATGCATACATAGGAAACTTGAGAAAAGATAAGGATTGCAAGATACAACTTTATCGTTAAGAATTTCAACGAATAATAACGTTTACCTCAGCCAGGCATTTGAGCGAACGAGTAACTGTACGTGGTGAAGTAACGAAATCGAATACAACCTGGACACCTGTACGAGCAACATCTTTAGTTCTCATAATTAGATATTCTTCGAACTCTGAAACAAAAATATTTATGCACTTATAATTAAAGGCAAGCTTTTCTAGTTCTCTAATAAAATTTGAAAATGACATTTACTACTCTACAGCGTACTATGAAAATATGAAATTCGACTAACCAGAGTCATCCCAGTGCACAACGAAATCGGCACCATTACGCTCAGCGAGGCAAAGGCGTTCCTCACGACCATCTGCTACCATTATCTGCATTCATAAAAACAAAAATTAGAATAAAACTACTTCATAAAAAAAAATCATTATATTCAACTGACCTCACAAATATAATGGTTACCAGAATGTTCAGTCCGCACTGCCCATCCTTTTAGTTTCACAAAACTATATCTTAATAGTATATTAACAGAACCTTAATCTTTCTTTCTTGGTGTCCAGAAAGAAAATGCTTTGCCAATTTCAACAACCAAAGTCCCAACCCACCAGCACCGACGATGAGGATGTTGCAGAAACCTTTTGACTGTGAAAATGCTTCAACAATTGGACGGGCCTGCATGAAAAAAAGAAGCAATTTAAATGCAGTAACATGCAAAAACGAAATACAGATACACAAATAAGAATATAGGTATGAGATACCACACTATTATAAGGACCATAATTTTTGAAATCTACAGCTGGCTCAAAAAAACTCTAACTGAAAATCAATGTCCTCTTTGAATACAATTTTAGTAAAAGGGAATTACTTAAACTGCTACAGCCATGCTACATGCAAAAAAGGACATATTAAAAAACCTCCGTTTCTACGGAACTATCCACCTCATCATCATTACCCCTATTAGGATCGTAGTACTGTTCTAAATATTCATTTGCCTGAAACAAATCCGATATTATTTTCCTGGACAAGTTACCCATGCAGTGAACCTTGCTTGTCAACTTCCAAAACCACCTACTGATTATTTTGGTGTTCAAATTAACTGCTAAATTAATGTTTTAATACTTCGACGTAGCTAATCGCACATGTCATCTTTGTAAAAATTAGAGCTTAAAGTATTAAAACTATTTTACTACTTAAAGCATTCAAATCTTAACTTACTTGAATGACAGCAGAAAGTGCCCAAGTGGCGCCGGCTGGAAGAATGGAAGCGACGTGCATTGAGAGCGTATCCGGAATCTTGATAAGGAATTGCAGCGTAGGTACTGTGACATAGTCAGCATAGCCATGCTGGCACATTTCATCCGTTGGCCAAACAATTACCTTGAAAGTAACCAAAATTTAGGTTATTTTTTTTCTTGACCCTCGGACAACACAAAATATGATCGACCAAGATTCCGTCAAAAGAACTAGACAGATGACAATGTAAAATTTTCTGGAATTTAAGTTGATATGCTGAGTCACCTTACACACTATAAAATGCACCAGCATTCACCGTACACATACCTTGTCCCCAATTTTCAAGTCAAATTCCGCACACTTAGCATCATCGCCGAATGCTTCAACTACACCAGAAACTTCATATCCTGAAGGAAAAAAAGAACAGCATTGATCTGTAACACTGTAAAGTACAAACTTTTGATGACCTATAAAGGATGAGCCGAGAACTAAAACATCAAACATCAGTAAAAATAACAAATAATAAAATAACCTGGGAAAAGACTCGTGTCTTTGATACCGTTCGTAATTCTTGCCTGTTTCGTATTTGTAACTTCACGGTCCGTAAGACACACTCCAGCATAACATACCTAAAAATCGTCGTGCCATTCGTTATCTGTTTTAAATGCTACAATTCAAATTATCTATGAATAGCAAATTTGCTAAATATCAATGTAACAATCTGTGTTTAAGCGATATCAAATGCGAATATTATAAACTGTCTATCCTGGATTTTTCCAAGCTGTAATTATTCCTTAATCACCACCCTACAAGATGGAACTGCAGTAATTTTCACTATTTTTTAACTTCTGCTAGTCAAACCTATCGGTTTACTTAAATCTGTCGACATCTTTTGCTTCTGGTTGAAATTGTGTAGGAAAAAAAAATTCCTGAAAGAATGTGTTACAAACTGTTGAAGATATTTTCTACTTTTACTTCCCTGTATTTCATCCTGAAATCTATTTAAACCGAAATACGCGAAATGTCAAGAGCAGACGACTAACATCACACTGTGACTTAGTGCTATAGTTATTATCCACTTCCTTCATATTCCTTCCCCCCCCCCCCTCCTCCTTGCTGAACACTTTAACTTTTGCATTACAGATGTAAAAAGAATGATGGAATGAAAAAAAAACTACCTTAATACGAGCGCCTTTATCTGGAACATCTGGAATTGTTTCTTCTTCAAAGAAATGTACTTCTTTTAAATCTTTGGGTGAACCCAGTGAAATTCTTCGATTCTTAATACCACCTGACATCGCTTAATGCTGCAAACAAAGTAATGTCACTATAATAAAGCGCTACTGCAATAAGTCAACGAATGTTGCTGAATAAATAAATATGTGTACGCACGCTTCTAACAATTATGATTTACCGATAACCATTGTCATTTTATACAATAAACACAAACAGTCACACACACCACACACCACATACACACACGACAAAATTGTTATAAAACTCAAACGATTTCCATTATTTACTTTACAGTGTTGAAAACAAAAAGAAAACATTTGAAATTGATTGTTACACTGCAGCAATTCTACCAGTTCGAAAAACAAAATTATGACATCACTTAAAAATATTTACAAAACTTTCTGTAAAATGGAACCAGAATGAACCAAATCAATCATATACAGTTTGAAATAATAAACATATATACATATAACAGTCATGTAAATATAATGTATATGTGTATGTACATCATTAAATAATTCCTACTGTCCATGCAATGACTCATAATAATTATATTCACAAAACGAATTGTGAAATTGATTAAGCAAATTTTAGTGAAATATAAACGACATGCTATTTGTCTATCTCAAACTAATTCCATAAAGCAATCAGCAAAATCAATAATATTTTCAACTATGTAAACAAACAAACCACAGCGAAAAGAAAAAAAAGAGGAGAACTGGTTTAAAGAGGAATGATAGAAGGCTGAAAGAGTAAAGGGAATAAAGTGCTGCACCTACACGTATGTGTATATATGCGTGTGTGTGTGTGTGTGTGTGTGTGTGTGTGTGTGTGTGTGTGGTGTGTGCGTACGTATGTGTATCTGCGTATTTATTCTGTCTGTGTTTGTGTATGTATGTATGTATGTATGGGTGATATAGTGCGGGAATTATATTTGTGTTGCACTATTTATGCTTGGCGTCATCTACTCGCTCTTCCTTGGTGCGTTGTATGCGTTGTATATTGCCAGAAAGTACCAGTAATGAAGCGGGAAATTTCAGATTACTGTTATATCCTATCAATGATCAGTGATCTCTTCAATCCTTATTCTCTAACTACTCTATTCTCTCTTTATCTTACCTAACACAGTATATCACGCTGATCTATCTCGCTTCACTCTGATCTATCTTTACAATTCTATTAAATGTAGAATATATCATAAAAAGGTCATTATTCTTTTCAGAAAAAAGTATATATCCATGGAAGATTAGTGTTGTCAAAATTTTTAAAAAACCCTCCTAATCTCTTACATTATCACTAATTTGGTTAAAATTTTTATAACTTCGCGCCAAATTATTGATCATTTTCTTAAACGAACATATCACAACATATCACGAACTTAAACAAACAAACGCGATACAATTTTCATTTCCATTTAATCGAATACGTTAGATACAGGTACACGTTAGATACAGGTATTTCAGATATTTTTTTTTATTTCAGATATTTTCAGGTATACAGATACAGGTATTTCCATTTAGGTACCTGTATCTAAAAGTACCATATGTGAAACATGCTAATCCTTAACATCACTGATCGCATCATAAATGATAGCTTCCCAATTATGACATCAATTCAGAGGTAATGAGGGGAAAACCGAAAATGATGACATCTGTTATCTGTCTAATGCTAAAGAAAATGAGTAGGATTTACTTTAGCAGTTTCAGCTAATGCAGAAAAAAAAAACCGAAAAATATATTCGCATGTAAAATTGATAATTTTTGATCCCATAAATGATAGTTATCGTGAAAAAGTGAAATAAACACTATTCAGTAAACTAAAGAGACTATCCTCATAACGTCCTTTTTTCCACTTTCTTTCTCTTCTTCCTCTTCCCTTTTCCCTCGCAACAATAAAGTATTTATCCCCAGGGTAATTTAATTTTGCTTCAAATCCAAAACGAATATTTCTCTTATCCCTTATGCAGCTGTTAGATATGACGAAATTAAGTACCTTATACTATTCATTACTCAGTCAAGAAAAAAAAATGTTAGATCATATATACATATATAAGTGCAAAATTAGCAAAATAGAAAAACTGCATACCTGAACCGCATTCATCTACATATGATCTACCTACGTAAAGTATAAATTAACTAAAATAACTCTGGGAAATTATTATACTCAAAAGATTTGTAAAGTAAACCGCTTCAAACACTCTCTTCCACTACACACAAACACTGTAAATGTGACATATATGTATATATACGATTGCGATTAAAAACATTGAAATGATTGCTAAAAAAGAGACCTGTAAAAGCTAAAAGGAAGAAAAAATGATGCTATTAGTTTACATTTCCAACATAAAATTAATGATTATCCACCATAAAATGTTTGCATTTTTCCACAGAAATTTTCAAAGTTATATGCAAAATGGAAATGAAAAAGTAGGAAAAAAAAAATGGCATGAGGTGAGTGTTTTCATTACATCTGAATCAGACGATTTTGCTTTTTTTTCTTTTCAATCGATCAAAGAAGCAAATTTACAATCAACAACATATTAACTGCATATATTCATCAAAATATGCTCCAGCACATTTCAACAACAAACATTCATTGATATTACATATGCTACGTCAATTGCTGCATGTACTCAGTAACTCTTACTTAACTTCCATCATACATACATATATCAATGAATAAATCAACATAATCTTTCGTATCTTTTCAACACAACAGCAATTTCTTACCATTTTAACTTTTTACCACTTTTTCCATAAATACAACGAAGGGGAAAAAAAGAACCGATCTATTAACAATCACATGTGGCTATTCCTATTTCCCATTACAGTTTATGAAAAAGTATAAAATAGCGAAAAAAAAACTACGTCATTTAGCTCAAAAAAAAAATATAATATTTACATATATTTACATATAAATATAATATTTACATGTAATATAATATTTCACACGGAAGATAGTAAATAACTAGAACAACATCACACTAAACATCTCCCCTACTCCCCTTTTTCAATTATGTTAATTCAGTACAAATTCCTGAACACAACTATATTGATTACAAATTCCTATGTCAGGTGAGTGGAGCAGATGAGATGACCTATATGTTTATATCATATATATTTATTTATAATGCAGAAAAGTGGAAAGAGAAGTGAATATTTTTATTTAGAGTTTAGGGCTGCTAACAGTTAAACAAAAGTGCGAAAGCAATTTACCACCACAACTGCATTGCAACTAACACATAACCGAAGTTTAAGCCTCAGTGATCTGATCTGATCATATTAGCTCTGATCCTATCAATCAAAAGTACCCAAGAAAGGCTGCAGGAGGGGGAAGAGATCAATGAGGCGAGGAAATAGGATAAAGGGAGATATAGCACCGCTTTACTATCCACTTCATCACAAAGTGCAGCACTGCAGAGTATATATCAAATTACTCCACAATTCTTCCTCCTCGTTATCCTCATATTTCCATCCTTCTCTTCCCGCTCCATCCGATCCACTTACTCCTTTCCTCTTACCTTTTTATCCACCATCCACTTTCCCACTACTCTCAGGATGGCGACATCAAAGCGGGGGTCAGTTTGGTGCATCACCTTTTCTTACCCAGTGTGAACTCCCTAACATTTCAGTCTTAGTTATCCAATCCGAGTAGTAGCACTCTCAAATCACCACCGACACCTATCAGGAAGACAACACAGGCGCACGCTGAGATAGACTGGTTTCTTCAGAAGACTCTCTTAACATGATGAGAATTTTACCTCCTTCTTTCTCTCTCTCACCCCCGCCGTTCTTCCTCCCTTCGTCCACCCCCTTCATTATGTGTGATAATACTAACTGAAGTGTTTCATTAATATGTTGGCTATCTCTCAAACATGTATATTCTTGCTCCGCTGCACACTTCACTTTTAGCTTACGTACTCAGAACATCACGTCAAATCAATGCTCTTGGCACTGGTTACGCTCAGCAAAGATATAGGTTAAGTGCAACGAAGAAATTTCATACGTGAAACATTCCATCCATTACTTTGTATATCTTTACAACTCTTTATACTATTGGGAGCTCGAAGTGACCGTTGGTTTCTTGACATGCAAAAAGCAGATTGAGACTGTTGAATCATCTGTTTAAGGTGACATTTTTCAGTGAAATTTTAATCCCATTGAAGCGAGCAACTCAGAATGCTGAGTCGAGAATTGTGGATATGAATATGTAATTAAATTTTCCACATTCAAACGCTAGTTCGGTTCATGATAATACTAATTTCTGATTAATTTTCGCATTGCTTCAATCACAAATCTGTCGTAATAATTTTTAGTGTTCTATCGAAAATTCTCGTCAGTAACAGATTTATTCCCAAATTATTGAAACATGCATTTATTGATCTGCAAAGTTATTGTGGTTGGCAGTTTATTTCTACATACCTTTTGATATGGCTTCAGGGAATCACAGAAAAATACTGGCATAATTCATAAATAAAAGGACCATGTAATTTCCGCTATAATTATGGCCATCAACTACTGTTCGTTCGTTGACCAAAATTCAACAATTCTTTCCATATAAGAGCTGAAGCATTGGGAAAGAATAAGTACTGTACAAACTTCGCAAGAACAAGAGCAGGAGAAACAAATAAAAGTTAATCCTTGACATATTCATCCCAAATTCTCTTAGACGAAGACTGTAAGATGTAACACTTGTTTTTTGGACCTGTCAAGTAAACAGTTTAGATCATGTAACCATAGATCAACACATCGCGACCTGAGAGTTACTTGAGGAAGTTCCTTTTACATGTCCAATTTTTACAGAATATTCAATCCTCCGACGTTGCAACATCAAACGATTAATATTAACTCATAATCTAAGACTAACATGACCTACAACATTTGGATTCTTAGGGACTTTATTGCTTTGGATTAATGGATGACAAACAAACCTTTCCATTCTGCAACTGTCCGGCCGTTTGATCCTTCGTCTAGAATGAAAGGCCCATCCGCTACCGGCTCGTCTTCTGGCATTGAATATTCCTCTAGGTACGGATGGCTAAGTGCATCTGTCACCGTCATTCTGAAAGCGACAAAAAATATCAAAGCTTGAAAACTCTCTTAACTGAAATCCAGAAAAACCGAAGGATTATAGTTCTGTTGTATGGTAAACAAAATATAATTCAAAAACCTTTTCTCGGGGTCCAGTAAAAGAATCCGATCCAAAAAATCAATGAGGTGTTTGGAGAATGTTTTGGGAAAATAGTCTGAAAAAGATTTACGCGAATAAACACCCAGCTTAGTTATAACATTGAGAATAGCTTCATTGGAAGCTAGTTTGGCTAGCAATTCTGGGTCTGGACTTCCACACAGCTCTGCTATCAATCGATATTGTGCCATTGCTGAAAACTGACTATTTAAATGATCTGAAGTAGGCAGCAAGTTTGCAAGATAAGAATTACTAGATTCTTTATATAGAGGTTTTACAAAATGAAAATTCAAAACACAATGTTTTGATGGAAGGAGCAGTTATACTCTACATATTTAACAGTAAAAAACTGAAACTTACAGTCTTCCCCAGGAAAAAGTGGACGTCCAAGGCTAAGTTCTGCAAGAATACAACCGACAGACCATACATCAGCTGAAAAATTCGAACTAGAAAATGACATTAGCGAAAATAACTAAATAGAAATATCAGTTGGTTTTCCAAAAAATACTTGCTTCATTTCTCACAACAAATATTCACAAAATTTACATGAACTTATAGCCTAAGATTACACCGAAAAAATGGATTCACACAGCACGTGTCACGAGCATAGAAGGGATACATATTACCTTGCGTATCGTAGGAACATATTTTCCAATACATAACTTCTGGACTACGATACCAACGCGTTATCACATATGCAGACAGAACAGTATCGTCTGCATTCAATGAGCGAGCCAAACCAAAATCCAAAACTGATAAATCACATTCATCAGTAAGAGCCAAATTACCCGGTTTCAAATCTCGGTGTATAACCTTAACAGTTTAATTAAATTTGTCTTTTTTTAACTTCTGAAAGTTCGAAGAGAACCTTGAAAACAAATTTCAGAGAATCCGGAAAAAATTACATTTGCTGAATGGATATATTTTAGTGCACGTAACAACTGATAAATAATAAATTTGTGGTGTTCGGGAGTAAGGATTCGTAATCCTGTCTCACGTTCCCGCTTCAAAATTTCATACAAACTATTACCAGCATATTCCGTCACAATATACCTAAAAGAGCTAAACGGTGAAAATACTTCCAATTAATATACTGTACGAAACAAATCTGAATGCAACAAACAGTGATAATTTTCTTAGCTGATCACAAAAAGCCTAGATAAGTTGAACCTGATCAAATTTTATTACTAACAACTTAACTAGGTAATACAGATGCAGAACTGAAACAGCTTAAAGACAAGCTGAGAAAATCGTAATGAGCAAAAAAAGTGGCCTGCTTAAAGAGTAAAAGTCTGCCAAATTTATTATATTAGCGTAAATCACCTTCCTCCTATCACATGATATTTCTTCTATTCCTCAACCTTTTTCCAAAACTTGTAATGTTTAACAAGTAACTCAGTAGAATAGAGTAAAACTACAAGTTATCTGTGGGTTTGGTAAAATACAGCATCGAAAAGTAAATTCCGAAAAAGTTCATCTAATTCACACGATCTAAACATTTTAATAGCCTGGATAATAGAGAATTGTAGTTTTACTGTCTCCTTACATTTTTTTTCTGTCTTTTTGCGACTATAAAGTCAGGCTTTGGCTTAATCTTACTTAGTTGTAAAACACTTTAGCGATTCAAGTGGAATTACTGCGCGACTTACACAATGGAGAGAGTAGAAAGTGAAGTATCGGGTGTATACAAGTCTAAAAGCCTCACAATATTCTCATGGACCATCATTTGTAGCAGACGAATTTCTCTGGAATATGGACCGTTAAATCTCAGTCAAAAAAAAGAAGACAGTGCATTCATTTCATAATTTTTAAAGAACGATATAAATATAAACATTTTTTAAACTCACAACTATAATAATCTCTTATCATTCTTAATGCAATTAGTCAAATTTTGGTTACTGCGATATTGCTTTACTAAAAAGAATGGTTCTCTCTCATACTATTCAGGCTTATCAACCTGAACTGAACAGTTGAAAAGTATAAACATATATATATATATATATAATTCCTTACCTATACACTCTCAACGCAGTTTTTTCGTCGCGAAATGGCTCATACAATTTTTTAATTGCAACAACTGCTCGTCGGCCGTCGGCACATATAAAGTTCGTAATTTTTCTGCAAATTTCTCAAAAGTCTAGTCTTATAGTTGCAAAAAACCAATAATGTTTTCCATAAATTAAAACGTCCCCGAACTAAACAAAACATACGTACATGACATTGCCGAATGAGCCACCTCCTAAATATTCAACAGTTGAAAGTTCATCTGTTGAATCGGATGGTACTGCAAACTCCACAGTTTGCATACTGAAATAGCGAAATTGTCGAGTAGGCCTTTGACACGGTGCTAAAATTAATGTCCTATAATTTCTAAATGTTTGCGACTCTTTTTGATGCTTTCATTTGGACAAAACTGGTACAACCACCATAATATCAGTATGACTTATTCAAATGTCTACCGAATATCTGATGTATTACTGTTAAACATCCCACTTTTCGAAAGAAATAAAATTTATGGCAATCGATCACTTTCTACAATGAATTTAATCCAAAACAACAATAAGGTTCTGAATGTGCAAATTGTAATATCGAATAATTCTTCATTCACCGTCTTTGGTTAAACTCTGCATAGTGGTACCGCTTCAATCAAATAACAATCGACGTGTATCCTCCTAGCTTCAGTTCCTATGATTGCTTGGTAAAGTTGTCGACAACAACCTGTAGCATCACTGAAGTGATTTTTTTCTTTCCATGAAAATTCCTGAATTTTTCAAAAAAAGGCTTTTATCATACATTCGTCGATCGTGAGGACGGAGGTTAATTCATATCTCTGATAATTCTTAAATCATGCGCTCTCTGCTGAGTCTCGGGAAAAAGGAACTACCTACCCGTCCTTTTTCATTGAAGAGCTTCCGTATTATCTGATGAGATAATCTATTTCTCCTAACCCTTCTTCAGCACCAAATAGCTGAACGGAAACTATCATATAAATTCTGAAATGGCAATGTAAAGTCCTGAAGGCAAGCATCCTTCAATCTGCAACCTACTCTTTCCAATCTTCCAATCCGACAGCATGAAAAGGAATATACAATGAATTTCAAACTCGCAAGTGGTTGCTGTTTGCAAAATCATCACCATTCACTGAACTGTTTATTGAAACTGACTTAAATTAATGAACTAATTCAATATATATTTGGAATGAAAAGTCGAAAATCACTACAAACTCAAATGGATGACAACATTTTCCTCGTTGATTCTTATAATTTGATTTAAACATTCAACCGCACTATATATGTATGCTTTCTAGATATCAGTTCGTCTCAGAAATATCAAACAGCTCGAGAAGACAATATAATATAATATGGCAAACAACGATTCAGAACTCTAAGAGGCTAACTGGAAAAAAAGCGCTAAATGTTGAGCAATTAATACCACACATTTCCTTGTGAACATTGCCGCACTAGAATTTCCGAAAGTTATGTATATGCTCAAAGGACAAACAGTCTCAACTGAATTAGAGTGGTTTGTCTGTCTGCCAGCAATTCTGTTCGGCACACAAGCAAAATACCACATAATAATATTAACAACCGACTAATGGAAATATTGTTATCATTGCATGACTGTCTCACTAATTAACGTATAATATACCTTGTACATACCTCGTGACATTTGGAGAGTGACATTCTCATAAAAACATCAATTCCACAAACCATCCACTTAACTCGTCTTATGAAAACTTATAAGTCAAGTTAAATAACTTTCAAAATTAATTAGAAGTAGTACTGCAATATACATCATTTGTAATGTTTGAATATATTACTATAAAATAGCCCACGTTATAATGCATGAAACATCCAAATAAATGCACTAAAATGATGAAACATAAAATTTGATAAATTCTGGAACAGACATACAAAAATTTAAGGTGAGCTACAAAAACTGGTCAATGGAAAATTCTGCATCATTTTTTCATTCCTTTTAGAATTTAAATTCACTCGTCAAGTATGTCGACTTCTTTCTCTCCTTGTTGAGGAAGCGGCCAAGCTTTTTGCTCGACGTCGAGCTTGCACAGAATCACTTGAAAGCTTTCGAGTGCCCATCAACGAACTAGCTCGGGGATTTTCCTTTACAACACCCGTTTGTCTGAAAGGAATTAGTCCCGTTTTTCATTTCACAAAGTTCAAAAATCTGAAGAAGTTAAACGCAAAATCTTGTACTTTCAAGCAGAAAATTACACTGTTGCAGAAACGGCGCGCAGGGTATTGTATGGGCTAGCAAAATAGGAGGTTGATGATCGATCATGCAATGACAACGTCGAACAACCGGGCATTCTATAATACAGCATATATATAATTTTTGTAAGAAAAATTAAGGTAATTAATAAAACTTTTAGAATCTATCACTGTTTTTAAAGTTTCTTCAAATGATGCTTCCTAATCAATACCACCAAGGTATTACTGTCGTGACAGTTGTTCGCAATAGTGACCCTCAAAGTATTCCATCAAATTTATCTAGTGTTTGGCACAGGCAACGAATTTATACAAATATTTATCAATTTTATTTAATATTTAAAATAAAAATTTAAATATACACATGGAAAGGCAATGATTAATTAACCTATACAGGAAGTAGATTATTTAATAAGAAAACTAACACAGGTGGATATAGTTTCAACTCTGATTTCGGACTGAATACCGTCATTTGAGTGTATTTGTTTTCCAAAACCGGATATGCAGGTGGTGGCATCGATTGATAAGGGGATTTTTCATAAATACCAACAGGTTCCGTAAATATTACAACTGATTAAACATGCGAGCAAGAATCAAGCAAATTTCTTTTGCACATGTATGTGTTTCGAAAATTAAGCTCCCACTGTATTCAGCAAATTTTTATGCTCTTATCAGGAAAATAACGATAATTTATTCCTTCTGAGACAAATTTTCATCTTTACTTTAAACAAAAAATAAAGAGATATTGATGTTAATAGATGTTAATTGTTAATAGAAAATGCCATGAGTATCGAAAATGCGTACCTTTACAGCTTGCTTCAAAATTGTGAAACGTGGTCGTCCAAATTCTGCACTGATGTCCACACTCAAAGTCTAAATAAAATGGTGGAATTCTCATTAAGTCACATCTGATACAGAAACAATTATAAACAATAACACTCAAAATTTTAATCAAATCCGGAAACAACTCCTAGAACAAACCTTAACCGACAATATTATACAGACAAGTGATACAAGCACGAGGATACCGCCACAAATTAGAAAAACTGAACCAGCTAATTGTATTGGCTTTTGATAATAATATTCCAAATTAAACAGTGGAGAATTATCCATTGAGAAATGCGCTAAAAGCAGCATTAGGGCACCGCCTAACGACAAGAAGGTGCCAAATGCGCTTATGCAAATTGCAGATGAAGATCCCCGAAATTTCCTACAAAATAGTAACAAAATGAAATGAATGAAATTTATTCTGTCGGAAATTTAGTTCGCAGTTAAAATATTATCCGAAAAAAAAGATGGAAACTGACGTCTAACTGCATTTGTCACGTATGAAATCACAGCAACAGCATGCAAGCAGCAATTTCACGGAACTCGTTCAGAAAGTCTGAAATCTAATAAATATTTCTCATTTTGTTAATCTTCCTGGTATTATAGAGTATGTTAGTTGAAGACATGGGATGAAATGTATTAGAAAACTGCTGGAAATAATATTTTAAACCATTCAGTAGGCTGATAAAATTTACGAAGATGATACTTTCAGTAGGTTTTAATCAAAATCACAGCAGTCGGGAATGCCATGAGTAACATCCATGCAACACCAATAAATCTAACTACCATTTTATAGAGAGAAAGAGAGAAGGTTGAAATTCTACATCACTGTCGATCCTACTTTTTCCAAGCAAGCAGCTGTTGACTTTGTCTTGTCATTATGCGAACAGAATGAACGCTTACTAAATTATGATATGAACTTTTTTCAACTGTGTCATCATTAAGCAGTTAATCCCCAACAAAGCAGTTACGGAGTGAAGTAACAAGAATGGCAAGATTCTATTTGTAGAAAAATTCAGAATGAAACCCACTTAAGGAAAAACTACTGCGAAAAACTAAAGCCAAATTAAACGGACTTCAAAAAACAATCCAAATCTTGTTCTCTTCCTTCTCCTCCACAATTTACAAATTCATCTGATGTGAAAAAATGTGAAAATAAATGTTTGCAGAGTCTTGAAAATCAAGGCAATTTCGTATCTGATTTTGCACTTCCAGAAGCTCATCCAACATATAACTCTCTTTCGTCTCTCACTGATGTTAGCAAAATTCATCAACATAAAAAATGCATCTCAGGAAAGCACACCCACTAAAAGAATTAGGCAATAAAAGAAGAAAATTCCTACGTTGCCCGATAAGGAAAAAAACCGAAGTGCGCTGGATAGAGAACATCCCATCCTTTTGGATAATAGTAGTAAAAAGGATTACGTTGTGCCATAGGACCAAAATGAAGTACTCTTTGGTTACCGAACCACAATGACGGATCCAATTCTGCTGGTGCCGTTTGCACCATTTCATCCTTACGGTGTATCAGCTGGTGCAGTTTATCTGAAGTATACTAGCAATTTTTGCTAAGAAATTTCCGGACTGTCAATGTTACTATTCTCGCCTCAACCTGTATATACTGGAACCAATGGTATGTCATATGTTACACGTTAATGTTGTGCGCTCAGCATTTTATGACTAACTTAATAGTTATTAGCAAACGTACTGCGAGAGCGTCGTTTTCGCCTCGATGGATTGCGTGAAACTTTAGATGAAAACAACAAGTGAGTCCGAACTCGTTCCGCATTGGGATCTGCATTACCTTGACGCAGCTTCGGCATCTGCAATACAGTAAGCCAGATTTATTGCTTACCTTTAAAAAATATTAAGCATTCCAATATATAATATTCTGACATATTGGTACAACTTTATTGTATAAATTTCCTTTATTCTGAATGAATAAACTGGAGACTGCCCACTTCAAAAATAAATTTACATTCCTTTTCAACGTCTTCAGCTGTCTTTCACGCCCTTTGTTCTTTAATTTACGCCTTCACATGTTTCTATACCTTTCCCCATAAAATCTCTAATGGACCGAAAATCCAGCTACACCACCCGACACCTAGAAATGTAACAACGCCCGCAGCATCAATGTATCGGTCTTAAGGGTTCAAACCATCATGTTAAACTGAATTTGTACTACCCTGACAGGACCATTATGAAATCAGTTGCTTTCGATTACGTTGCCCTGGTGTAATTTACTTTATTTACGAACATCTTTTTAGTATGTTTACCTCATATTTTCACTTTATCATTATTTTATTTCAGGGATTAAATCTAGGAAGATATCAACATTGGTACAATAATTTCATTGAGTTTTGGTAAAGAGAGAGGCGATGCAATTTACACTATCGCTTTCGAAAAATCACATCAAGGCACCAATTAAGACCAATTTAGCAAAAAATGATCAATTGCAGTTCAAGGAATTTCTTCCGTTAAAATCGACAAATTATATAATGACCAGTTATACAAAACCACGGGGTTTGATTTTCACTTCGATTTATCATGTTGATGTACTTGAATGAGAGGATGAAATGATCGTTGACTATTTGTCGTTTTCTCAAGCCTTAACCACGGTTTTTTTTCCATTGATATCACTGTGGCTGTACACTTTTTGACCATATCTTTAACCATATATACAAATAACCATATACTTATATGCAATAACCAGATACACACATGATGATACCTTCTGAGAGACGAAACGACTGCTTGCACCCTGGAATTTACTGGAGTTTTTCTTTTTACATAATGTTTTAGAAATTTATACTTTTGTTTTTTATCTGTATACAAAGAGAACGAGTTTCTCTGTTTGCAGAGCATGGAAGAATATCGAATATTTGAGTATATTACTCAAAATATGAGATATTTACAGCGGCTTATGTTCATTCTTGAGATTTTCTGCATCTGTGATAGCTGGCTTTGGTTTTTCCTATTAATTTGCGTCACTCTTTGCTCTCTTTTTGAATACATATTGTTTAGTTTTGAATTTCCCCAGAACACATTAAATATCTCTGTAGATCTCTTATGAAATTTCCAGGTGAAATCTGTACAAAAGAGCTACAAGCCCTTTTCGATTGCTTGAAAAAGTGGGAACATGACAACCTACCTTGCGCAGACCTCAATCGAGACTATGTGGACTGCGTGAGTAGGGCCTATAAAGCAAATAAGGAGCTTGCTGCAGCTGTAAAGAAGGTAAAATATTTCATGCAAATCTTATTTATAATTATAACATTCACGCGAAAATTATCTCAGTCACTTACGGGCTTTACTTTTCGCATGTCTTTGCATAGCTAAGTTCCTTTTCGGAATGTTTCAGGGTATGCTTGACAGCACAGGTAGTGGAAATACAGTATTGACCAAGCATCAGATGAATAATTTGATGGCAAAGTATCCACAACCTCAGTTAGGTCAATATCCGTACAAAGCACTTAAGCGGTTGCCTAATCAGTCATATGCAGATGACATCTTCCATCGAAAGAAAAAATACGGAAAAGCCAATTGAGATGAACAAGACATGTATTGTTGAGAGAAAAAAATGTTCCGCATATTTTAATATAATATTAGCATTTTTAACTAATATTAGAAAACGATTATATCAATCGAAAAACTTTGGACAGCGGTGGCCATCCGGAACAAACTTATTCTTTCTAGTCTATACTGCATGATAAGTTATATGCCAACATTACACGTTATGTGTTTTTTGTACCCCTTGGTGAACAAGTTACTACGTGTTAACTCCGACTCTGATGGTTTGTTCAGCAGGTTACAATCAGCCTTAGCTTTATAGGGAGTTGCCCATATCTGCAAGGACGTCAGTTTTTTGGAAAACAATTTTTCAAATTCAAAGAACGATTTGTGCACAATCTTTAGTGAGACCTAATTTGCAGAAAGACGTTTGATGCTTTCTGTTTCGTGTTTCTTTTGCCTGCTTTGCAAGCATGTACTATACCTTTTGAAGTATAATAAAGAAAATATCCATGATATGTAGATGGCACTTTAAATTTTTCATTGTGGCAAAAATTATGATTTAACACTACATGAAAGTAGATGTAAATGTTTATTGCTTCCTGAACTTAAACATTAGAATTAGTATAACTGGCTTTGCAATCTTCCGCGTCCAAGATTTCTTTTAAATACTGAGCTTTTGACAGTTCATCCAGAGACAGGATTATCTGGTCTAAAGCACTGCTTCCCTTCATAACATTTGCAACACCTTGCCAGGTTTTACCTAGACGATGATCTGTGACTTGATCATCCTTGAAGTTGTATGTGCGCACTTTTTCAGCTCGTGCCTTAGTTCCTATCTAAAATATTTCTAAAGTAAATGGAAATTCACCGGCGTTGAAACCAATTAATTTAATTTTTATATACACTAAATAAAGCTGTAACAACTAACTTGTAGTTTTCTGGATGATGAATACCGCCTCTGCGTTTCGTCAAGTTTCCGTTGTAACAGTATTGCAGCTAGTCGTTTGTACGCTATCTAAACATAAGGACTGGACATTACAGGTTGCGATTCAATGCCGAACTACAAATTACAATGTGAGATACGTAAAGGTTCAAGTTTCTCTTGCATTTGGCAGGTGTCGATTGTATTATATATCTATTCGTAATATGAGTGAGAAGCAGAAAAGAAATAGTGTAATATATAAAATCATACTTCCATATTAGAATATTGCGTTCTTTCATCCATACAATGCACTGTTATGCCTGTTTCGCGATGAGTTAAGCGAACCGCAGTGGATCGCTGATTGACATTCTGGCCACCAGGACCCGAAGCTCTCATTGTTTCTACTTTCACATCAGCCGACGTCACGCAAGCATCTACCTAAAAAGATTTTGCCTAAGTTTTAAATTATAGTTTTAAAACAAATTCAATTTGTAATGGGAAAAGATTGTCCTCTAAAACTAAATTTGAATGAATCAAAATACTCTCCTCTTCATCGTGCATGAAAGGAGATAAAAAATGCGGTTTGCTTAAAAGAATGAAAGAAGCAACGAGAAAAAAATGGACCTTTTCCGGTTCTGGAAGGACAGCTACAACAGATGTACTCGTGTGCATGCGTGTTTTGTCTGTTGATGGAAACCTCTGTACACGATGGACACCAGCTTCATAACGTAACGCTCGGAATGCTCCGCTACCTCGCACAAAAATGATCGCACTACGTATACCTCCTTCAAAGTACATTAAAACTAATGACCTACTTGTAAATTTTCTTTGCGCATATTTAGAACTTCTGAAATCTTAACTTACCCGACGGTAAAGCATCAACTTGATAAGGCGTCCACCTCCACTTCATAAATTGCGCGTAATTATGGTACATTTGAGTTAATTCAGATGCGAACAAAGACGCTTCAACACCCCCTACACCCCTATAATGAAGTACCGTTAATCACAATTTCGGTAAAACAGTAAAAATAGAATTCGAATCTTAAGACTGGAGCTTTACTAATGTAATTTTACTTCATTAATTACAGAATGTAAACAGTGGAACTCTTTCGAAAAAAAGATTTATAAAAACATAAAATCCTGGAATGTTTGGGTGAATAAAGTAAGATAACTAAATAGCGACCAACGGAGTGATTTCTAGCTGACAGTTGTTCAGCAAATCGTATTCAGTAACAGGTATTACGGCATCGGTTAATTTTTTCACAACACTATCCAGTTCCTCTGTTAATTGCTCACTATCCAACTTTGCAATTTCACGGATTTCTGCGTCATTTTCCTCTTAAAATGATAAAATTTTTATTTTCCACGAAATGTGTTCTAAAACCATAAAATTCTGCAAAATAAACGAACCTTTTAAAAGCATGTCCAATTGTGTCAGCATTTCTAACTTATTGTAAAATGTATGAGCTAGTGCCGTCATATTTTCTAAGTGTCTCATTGAGGCGGAATTATCAATCCACTCATCATTTACATTCTTCTCGAGTGCTTTCAACTTAGCGGATATAGTTTGAAAATAAGTTCGTGCCGTTTCTGTACGAAGCAAATCAGCACAACGGCTCAAGAATCTTCGCTGTATCCAAAGCATGAACAACAACTTGATTACTGAATAAAATAAAATTTAAAATGAACTGCCTGAATTGAACACTGATAAAACCAATGTATATTATTTCGCACAGCTAACATGAAAGTAAAATAACAAAATCCGTACACACCAATAATTTCATAAATACTGCTATAAATAAACTTGATTCTACTATTTTATGACTTCTCGTAATATAATCAAATTTTGTTTGCCAGAAATCAAAAGTGTTCTTGAATGAAAATCGATAGAACGCTAACAGGAAATGCAGAAAGATGTCACGACAGAAAGAAAAACTATATTGGAAAAAAAAAAGAACAGAATAGGCTAATGACGAAAGTTCGTTCAAAATTCATCCCTAATACGGAAAAAAACTATGAACAACCATAAATTCTACTTTATTCTTTATAGATAATTAAATTTCAAAAGAATTGAACGAAATTTAGATATAATTAGGCAAAATTCCGGTATTATTTACGCAAAAATTCGGCACTAAACGAAACTCCGGTAAAGCACAATCGCTTCGAGTAAGCTAAAATAGAATAGATTTTCATGAGAGCGATTCATCGTGATGGACGACGAGAAGAATGATAAAATACATGTTAGCTAGACGTCAATGATAAAAGAAAAGATAAACAGGTGAGGCGATAGGTGGAATGCGATGTTCTGCGATTAATTACATGTTGATTGATTGAGTTGGGGTTGATTGCTAGCTTGGTTTTCTTGTTCTGTAAGTTGAGAGGAAGGCTACGTAATTCTAGGTCAGATAAATTTTGCTTGTGTATTTCACTTATACATTCATGAAACATTATGGAATTTTGGATTAGATAAGTGTCAATGTGTATTATTTGAGCATTGTTAAGAAATTTGATTTTCTTTGAAATACAATCAATTATTTTGATTCTGGCATATTTATGTTCATTAATGATTGATCACGTAAGTACTGCACATATCCAGTAAAGAGTATATGCTTAATGGATATTTCGTTTACAAAACGGAAAGAAAACGTATGTAACGATTATTAAATTGATCTGTTGGATATTATGTATGTATCGAACAGACACCACACATATCTAACTAGTACTGCACACATGTAATAGGTGCCATATGTTTTCTGCTAATAACAACACACATAACGATGGATATAATTTGTGTGTGGAATCTTTTAAAATAAGAATTTTTTGAAATAAAAAGGATTGAGTTGCATTCTAAGCCACAGGTTACATCAAGATTTTGATCGCCGTAATTGTTAGATTTATAATCCGTAAGATGTCCGCAAGAATTACTCTCTTTCCTGAATTATCTTCTTTCTCTTTAAAAGCATTACAGTCGATGAATTTGAGGCTAATGCAGTTTTTACTGCCTAATTTATTTGACAGTAATCTTAGATGAAGAATAGTGTACATGTATGTGTATTTATCACTGTAAATTATGAGGATTGTTACTGTCGTTATCAAGAAATATTGCTACAGTATAGGATTGATGAATGTTGAACGAGTGGCGTGGTCCAACCATATCGGCTCGTGCACTGACGAGCTACGAAATTTCTGATGACCTCTGTCGTCGACAGCTTCAGGTGAGAAAGATATTTTCTAATATGCTAAAAAATATCGAAATTTACGTATTATGAGTCGTTTGCCTACGTTTTCGACTTTGTCCATGAAATTGTTTAATTGTGTATCACTGTTGTGGCTACATTACTGCAGCTTTTTTAGGTGCTGGAGCGTCGGTACGGTGGCCGTCTGCGCGCTCATACAGCTGCCACACGAATACAGCGGGCATTCCGTCAATCTTGTTTGTTAAAACAATGGAAACATCTGGTATTGCCGATTCAAAATAGTGTAGTGTGCTCCAAAAGTGATGGCAGTCAGGAATATAATGATGTTTCGAAACATGATGCATCTTTGACAGATACTCCTAAAGCTCAAGCATGTCTTTATCGACCTTCCGCTGTATCAATTAGGTACATTTTTGATGTTTACGTTGAAAAAAGATATTTTAATATTGTTCCCTAGACTATATCGAATAGTATCTATGTATCATTGGCAACGGTGATCATGAGAAAGTGATTTCATTTGTTTATCAATTCTTTTTCATGTTTTAGGTCAAAGAATCCCTCTCCACGCGTTACGATGTCGATACCCGAACGGTATTGTAAAATACCATTGGCAGTTGGCGAAAATAGTGGAAACTCCAGATTTGGGAATAACACACCTCGTCGTTCTGCTGTAGAGCGCTTTTCTCCTCGACTTTCTCAAAAAAGGTTTGTCTACATATTTCTCAAAATGACAAAGTTTCCTCAGGAAAATTGGGGGAGATTTTTGTGAATTATTAGTATTAAAGAATGTGATTCGAAACTAATAAGGACAGATGTATCAGAAGGTATTACTCCATCCATGCATTTTGATTCAGAATTGTGACAGATGTGATGCATCCGACAACACATGTTTGGCTTCCTCGTTCATCAGCAGTTACCGGTCGTAGCGGTCATTCAAATTCGCTCCCTCGTCTCGATAAACATGCAGCACTATGTCAAGCCATCAGGTTGTTTATTTCAGAAATAAAGAGATTTTGCCACAATGACTGAAAGATTATTTTTGCTAGGAGATCAAGGTTCAATTTTGTCTCTATCATAATTAGTGAGCATTCGTGGTACTCGCATTCTTCAGAGAAACAACCTCTCCAGAAACTAGAATTCATGAACCGTTCTGGATTTTTGGTTTGGTCGGGCAATCTCAATTGTTTTTTGATTAGCAAGGATTAAACTGTGAAGAATTTTTGTTAATGAAATAAAGTATAGAAGTATTTATACTACTCTCATAACTTGAAGAAAGTTAGATTGATATCTGGAGTTTCTGAAGCTGTGCAGAAATTTCAGTAGTTTACTTATTTGTTCAATGTGCATGTTGTTTGCAGCACTTCATTGAATACCCATGGAGTACTAGATCAACGAAGAAAGCGTCAATACAGAATAGCGCTCAATTTCTTTAATAAGTGGGTTTTGTGCTTTAGAAATAATTACAGGGAGTAAGAAGAGTATGAAACAGTGTTTAATTTACTGAAATTTAAGAATATAAAAGTATAAATGTTGCACATGTGGTTACATATATGTCTGTTTGTGAAGTTGAAATTATAGCATTAAAGGAAAATACTTGAAACGATTTCAGGAAACCCACACTTGGTGTGCAATATCTAATTGAATGGGGTTTTGTTGAGGATAATTCTTTCGCAGTTGCTAATTTATTATTGCATCGTCGTGGTTTAAGTAAACAAATGATTGGTGAATACATTGGACATTTGCACAATCCTTTTCAATCCTCCGTTCTTAGGTAACGTAATAACATTTTTCTTTTCAGTACGTAATTTCTTATGTTGAGATATGATTTACTTACACGCTGACATTATCGAAATTGCAGTATCATATGGGTTCTCTTGTTAACAGAATTCATACTTTATATATTTCTTATCTTCTGGTGATAATCGGATGTTAGTTTTAGTCATTTCGTTGACCAGATTGATTTGCATGGGATGGAAATAGATATTGCTCTTAGGCACACTCTTTCGTTTTTTCGTCTTCCAGGAGAAGCGCAGAAAATCGAAAGAATTATGCAGGTCTGTGATTAATTTTTCCTATTTCAAAGTTACCACTCCCGTAGGGAGATCTTGTTAGCGACGTATGGATTACATAGAATGGTTTGATGGACTTATTCGTAATTCGTAAATAATGATCAATCCGTCATTGTGTTTTTTACTCCATAGTTATCCTAACTTGTTCACTCTAAATCATGGAAAATTAAAACGGAATGCATTTTTTTTGTTTTTTTGCGTATCATTCAAAGATCAATTTTCAGAATAGTTCATTGCAGGTATTTTCTGCTCGCTACGCCATCTGCAATCCCGATAAAATTGCACTTTTTCGCAGTGCAGACACAATATTTATTTTAGCCTTTGCTATTGTTATGCTAAATACAGACCTTCATTCACCTAATATCAAACCGTCATTGAAAATGAAAGTGGGAGATTTCATCAATAATTTACGTGGAATCGATGCAGGATACGACATTGATAGGTTGATTTTGCTCTAATTCTAAATTTGGTACATACTGACGAGTAAGCGTTATTTTTTTGTAGCGAAAATCTAATTTCTCTGTTAATATAAGATCTTATTTTGCTATCTAATTTTTAAGGGCACTATTGGTTCGTATTTATCGTCGTATTCATGACTTACCGTTTGGTGCTGGATCAGATCATGTATCTCAGGTTATTGTTGTTGATCAAAGTATGGTTGGCAAGGACAAGCCGGTAAGTTTGATAATTCAACTTCATAATTTAGTATCGAGTTTTAGTTGGTCAGGCAAATGCATTAACTTTGTAATCAGAAACTTTCAGAAGTTAGTCGAGCCACATCGTCGTCTTGTATGTTATTGCCGTTTGAATCAGATTATTGACCGTAATAAGCGACAACCAGCCAATGCTCATCAACGAGAAGTCTTTTTGTTTAACGATATTTTGCTGGTATGTTTTCAACATCACAGTATTTGGCAGTTTAATGATGATCTTTTTCAGCGGAGTACTCGTCATAGTTGGGAATGTATTTCTCCAAATTTTTATATAGCTGAGGAAAACATTTTAAGAAAAACATTTAAATTTAAATACATGGTCTTGAAATATTCTGCAATTGTAGATTGCAAAAATGGCTTCAAAAAGGAAATCATGTTGCCAGTATGTGTTGCGCACGTGGATGATGCTTTTGGGACTACGTGTTAGCATGTTCGAAACTCCTTTTTATGATTATGGCATTATAATCACGCTGCCTGATGGGCAAGAAATTTATCTGAATTCAAAAAACAATGACGACAGGTACAATTTATACAAGAAGTGGGCAAGATGAGAAATAGATTTTTCGTTATTTTTTGTATTTGTAATTTCTTTGGCAGTTTCAGACATCGGTTCGTGGCAGATATAAAGGAGTCAGTGGCCGAGTGCGCTGAAATGGAAGCGGTAAGAATTGATTCTGAATTGGACAAACATTCGTTGATTAGTCGTAGCGACGGACCACGTGAGCGAGATTCGGGTTTATCCGAAATGGAGGGCAATATTCCGAGTAGTGTTGTTAATACATCACCCAATACACCTCAGCAAGCTTTAAATTTGTGCTCCATACGTCGTCTTAGTTTTAATTCATTTGATAGTGGAGTTATTGAGGAAAGTTGTGAGTCATTTTCCCATTCAGGTCTGTCCTCTGTATCACCTTTCTATTCTTCAAAACGTTTGGAAGCTGCTATCTGAAAGAGACTTTTATAAGATTTTGTTCAGTGATTATTCGTGCAGATTTTGATTTGGATTTTTTCAGGTGTCCAAAATTTGCGTATATTTTATATTTTACATCTCATGATGCGGTTTTCTGGCTTTAGTAATTTTCCTGCGGTTTTTTTTCTTTGTTTGTTAAAAGGCGTGTAATACAAAAGTCTTGTCTATTTAAACTCATTCATTTGTTGTTTTGTTCCTAAATATGCCAAATACAAGTTCCTGAAAGCGGCAGGTTAGGTCACATTCTTAGTACCGACTTCGGAGTCCCTTATTCTCGTAGTAGTGAATGCAATTTTTAAGGAAGAGCTTTTGTTGTCGGCTATTGAATTATCATCTAGTCAGTTCTCTTGTTTTGATACACCATTTAGAAGGGAGATTCATTTAATGCTTTCAAGTCTTATTGAGGCCGTCGCAGAGGTTTAAGTTTTTTTGTTAGTGATAATTTTTGACTTCAATGATTCCTGATCGTAGGGAACGGATTTTGAAGAACACATGGACATATCAGGTGAACCGTCTAGTGTATATCGTTTTTGCATTTGGTGTGATAGATACGGGAAAACATTCAAAGCTAATTTATCTCAGATTTCTTGCATGTTCAGAATATCGTCAAAGATGAATTGGTTTTTTATCCGGCAGTTGTTTGTTTGGTTCCTTTTTTTCTGGTGTTTTTTACTCTGTTAATGGAGGTGCTGATATTTGTTTTCTGCAGTTCATTTTGTAGATTAACTTTCTACCTTTTTTTTTCTCTTATGAAATGATCCTCTTATAGTCATACATTGTGCTTCTGTGATTATTTGGGTCTCTTCTTCCCGTTTTTTCTTTCTTTTTTTTTCTGACCAATAATATTTTGAAAATAGCTGGAAACGAACAGCCAAAAGAGTCTACCGCCTAGTCATGGCCACTCATATTTATGAAAATGATGTTGTATATCAGTGGTTTGTCATACGTATCCCACCTCCTTAAAATTAGATCGGTTGTGATAGTAAATTTTTTCATCACTCATGTAATATCTGCCATGTTTTTTACGAAAACATTGAAACGCAATCACTATGCACCTACTTAGCGATTACGATTCATTTTTTGCTGAAGTTTTCTTCTGTATGAGCAGTCGTTGCTCATGCCGAATAATATTTCTTTGCAGCACGTGTTCTTATACGATATAGTTGTAATTTTTTTTTGTGAACATTACGTGCAAAATTTAGAGTATCAATGTCATCCTATTGTGTTCCTTATTCACTACTGACATTGAAGTAGAAAATTAGTAGATGCGTTTTAATGGATATGAATTTATGCTCTTAATTGGTTGTCCCTTTTTACACATGTACCATTTCCTTTTTTTATTTGGATTTGTCTTTCACGTCATTTTGTGCCCTCTAAATTTCTGAGCAGTTTTTTTTTTAAATGAAGTTTCTGTGACGTGATGTTTTACAGTTTAGTACTCTGTAGATAATGGCAGGAAGTTAAGTCTAACTTCTATCATGTGTGAGCAATCGGGAGATTATTTGTTTGAGACGCTTTATGATGATTCAGCGGTGGACCTCAATAATAAGAAAATAAGTTGAGAGCCCGTGTATTAGTGGAATTCAGTCATTTTTCGGTAATTATAATCTTGAGCAGGTGCTTTGTCATTAAGGCAACTCAGGAAGGTATTGTGCGTATGGCTATGAATAAAAAAAGTAACCGGTCCAAACTTCGTCAACTGGACAAATTTATTGTCAAGGCAAAACAGAACCTGAACCCCGTTACTACGCAGGTACAGCATGCAACTAAGCAGACGAATGAGCATAAACAATCTGAATTAGAAAAGAAGGCTCGAGAAGAGATTCTGAAGGATGCTGCGTTGGGCGCTAGCCGCTATGAGGAAATTGGACCACAGGGCTGGTGTGTTTTATTTGGAAATTTATATCGACCTAGTGTTTTTGTTTCATTCTTATGCTAGGCTATATGGCTGGGAACTTAAGTAATAAATCGCTGAAGTCTTAATAATGACTTATAATTTCGGTCCTACCATATCATATAGAGGAAATAATTTCAACTACAGAAATGCAGCAAGAAATAAACTTGATGAGGAAAATATTTCAGGAAAAGGCCAGCGTGTTTAAAAACGAATAAGAAATTTCTCGAACGGATATTGCGTGCAACACGAGGAAAATCAAATACAATAAAGGAACGATTGTAACACTAGTTTCTCTTACATTCCGAATGATTTTAGTTTTTTTCTAAAGTGAAATGACGTAGAGCTGCAGTGAAGCTGCACTCGCCCAGAGTTACTTAGCAGTATTATTTTTAAAATCAGGTTGTTTCAGGGCCGTGCAATACAGTTTCAAGATTCGTTTTAAAGTTTAAATTTAGCTGATCGCTTTGATAGTTCAATTGCAGATATTAATATGATTGGAATATTTTGAACATTGAAAATACGTCGGGAAGGTACAAAAATTAAAACAATCGATGGGAAACACGTTTCATTTGACATGTAATATTTTCTAACAGAGTGAGAATATATTAACGGTAAATCCACATCATAACTTAGAGGTGGTTTGCATTGATAGCTAGATCTGCAAGTACCTTCAGACAATTTTTCGGGCTAGAGCGTTATTTCAATGTTATGTTGTTTGACAAACGACTTAGGTCCATATTGAAAACCAACTTTTTGTAAGCGTTGTTTAAAATTCATTGAAGTGAGCTGATAATCTTGCAATTCAGATAAGATATAATAATTAGAAGGAGGAATCTGGGGTAGGAAATAAAGGTCATGCACTCTTTCGTTTTGATATTAGTCACGTTCAAATAATTCTCCTTTTTTTACTTTTAATACTTATAAGAAGTTTATAGCTTAGTCCCACTTAGTTTGTTATTCTTATATTCTTATATGTATATTTACCTTAAGTTCTGAATGAAAATATTTTTGGAAATAATTAGAACTGTGGTGCTTATTACAGTTGTAAAAATTTGTAGCGCATATGCAGCATAATCTCCCGGATTGTTCCACCAAATCACACTGCGAAGCGCATCATCGTTGAATTGTTAAAAATGAAATAATTTGAAAATAAAAGGAACAATACTCAATCTGGGAACTCTTGCCGCGCTGCAAAGTATCTAGTATTAAATACAGTGATGCTTTTTTTTCAAGACTGACTCGATAAACTTCGGATAATGCTTACCTTAACAACCACTCATAAAATATAAATGTGTGGGTCGTAGGCATGCCCGATGAATTTTTATAAATCTCAGGATTATTACATTGAAAACACCCCGAGCAGTTTGTTGAAGTCAACACTTCGATGCTAAACAAGTCACACCAGTTAGACAAAACTTAATTGACTTTGGAATCGACTTCAAGGTTAGCGTAGTAGTGGTGTGATTTTATTCTGCGTGAGATAATCAAGGGGCCTGCCGGAACCGCACATCCAAAGTTACGTTAAATTTTGAATTCAATTAATTTCTGAGTAAATAGATGGTCACCACGTGTGGCTGGAAAATTAGAGGGCCGAATAGTGATAAAAACTACTATTGAGAAACGGAAAAGACAGAATAAGCAGGTCATACACTGTAACAAAGAAATAAATTTTCTCTACCCTTATCATATTACATTACCCACAAATCTACCAGTCCACAAACCAATATGTTTGGGTCCAGCGTGCGTGCCTTATGACTAATTTTTTTCAGTCCAGGAGCAGATAAGAAACAAAAGGCCTTATAGCCTTGTTGTTATAACAAATATGTTAATGCTTTCTTTAGATCTCGCAATCTCACTGTTGTACCCAACCAGTTTTTGAACAAAATTACTGCCAAATTTAGGGGAATATCAACGTTGCTGTTGTACACTTCTATTAAGGTTCTGCTAACATCAAATTACAGTCATTTTGATAATCAATGTAGGCAAAAAATACTGAAAATTGTGATTGCCCCAACAGTCCTTCATTTAAGAAGCCCGTAATTTCTCTAAATGACAAAAATTTACAAAAACAAGTTAACCTAAAACCCGAATATTGAGATAAAAAGTGCTCACAACCTTCACTCCACGAGCTATTGTTACTGTCTCATAGAAATAACATGGAATACACAGGTACAAAATATACACCATTAAAATTAACAAGACCTATAAAAATTTCTCATAATAAATTAATTCATTTTTAAAAATTTCCCCACCATAAAATATGGGTTTGAAAACATAAATCACTGTGCATCACTATCTTCATCATCCGTAACTTCTTGCCCCAGTTCCACCAATTTCCGTCTATATTCAAATATTTTAGCATCCTGGTCAGCAAGTAATACTAGCAAATCTTCCTGCTCCTTTTTCAGTGCTTCTATTTCGTCACGTATCTGAATAAAGTAAAAAATACAGAAAATTCCAATTCGAAATCAAATATAAGTATGCGAAAGAAAATGGGTAAGTATAAAATAATTCAATCCTCTCCACCTTTCTCATTTTCCTTCTGACCTCATCATTTCAAGGGGAACATGGATACAATACAGTATTATAGTAACTGTAATGAAATCTTCATAATAATGCTACAACCTTTTCCGGTATTTGTTTAGAAGAATAATCCAAAGCTGTCTGAGCGATTTGTTGTTCAAGAACATCAATTTTCACTTTCGCTTCTTCAATCTCTTTTAATGCAGCCGCTAACGACAGTCCCTGACAATCATACATTTGCCAGCCGTACTCCAGCTGCTCCTCCAACTCCTTGTTTTGAGAGATAAGCTGTCCCACAAGTGGATCTTGAGAATTCGGTGACTGAAGATCATCTGTTTTAAACTCATAACAATTAATGCTTTCATTTTTTGAATATCCAAATAAACCTGAGCAATCTGGTACTGTTGCCATTGTTCTGCCCATTTCTGGTACCTTTTCGCCTCTGAGTGCCACTGCATGGCCATACTAAAATGTATTATATTTCACAAGTGCACTTAAAATTCACCGAAGAATTAAAGAATGAAAGAATATAGTCGTAAAAAAATATTTTTGAAAAACTTCTCACGTACTCACCACTTATAATGCTCAATTTCTTGCTGTTTAGAAACACTGGTACCATTCAATTGGCATTGTTCCGCAAATTTATTCCAAAGCGAAGCTTGTTCGTTTTCCTTATCATTATTCTGAAAGAATTATTTCAACCTACCTAGAAACTGATAACTTCACCTTTCGTAAGTTATTTTGCCAAGTTTCATAAATCACACAAAGAAATGAATGATCAAGAAACAAAGGTTCCACAGCACAAAAGCGCATAAGTTTATTACTTTAAGAAGTGTAAGTTTATTACTTTAAGAGGATTTTCAGCATTTCCTCTGAGCTTCTTTATCTGCTGACTTAATGATGCGATTGTTTCATCCTGGCGCTTTATTAGTTCTTTGTATGAATTAAAAACACTATCATTATTGATACTGGAAGAACTTATTTCGGCAGATGGACATATCTGTTTGGCCATTTGACCTAAGATACCGAAAATCTAATAGATTTAATTATTTGAAGTCTTTTAAAATTTAAAGAACGCTAGATATTAGTGGCGATGTAAGTTCCAAAACTAAAACATCTGATATATCAATTAAAATTGGAAGTGTTCAACTAGCCGGAGTGTTTTAATGACTGACATTATAAGTTTTTCCATATTAATAGTATCCTCCATCAAAAGGCGTGCTGATACACCTAACAATGAATTCTGGTTTGACCGTAGGTAAAAAATGATTTAAAAATCCAAGCGGAAAGCTTCGAAATGATTAAAAAAAAATTTTGATGAACCCTCGACACTTTTGAAGAACTTCGTGAATTGATAATCCAACAACAAATCCTGAACTGATTTTGCCCACGGTTGCGGTCGTTGTGCGGCTTTTATGTAATGCTCACAGTGTGAGAGGCCTTCCAACAACTCTAGTAGCTTCTCTTTTCCAACGCGACGTTCCACTACCATACTCAAAGCAGTCTTTCTAGAAAGTATCATTTAGCTTTGTTATCGAGAAAATAGTGTAAAAAAAAAACGTGTACATCAAGGTAAAATAAAAACACATATACACTGAGAACATTCGTAGTCTACCTGCTCTTATCCTCGCTACTTTCATCGAAAATTAAACATATTGTAAGCAGGAAGGCTATCAACCCCCTTAGAACTTGATTCTCATCCTCAGAACCTTCTGTGTCATATCCATCTTGAAAAAAAACAACCAATGATTTTAGAAAGTTCATGGAAACTTAAATGAAGAGAACAACTACACAAAAAATTAAGAGTTTTCTTCAATTAAGCAATTTAAAATTTTAAATTTCTGCTATACCTATGTGTGTCGTTAAATATTGGACATTCTCTTCGACTGAGATAAACTGTGTAACTGCCAACGGACAATTGTGCAACCATGTTGATAAAAGCATAAGAAGTCCCGCCCTAGTCTGTGATCGACGGTTTCCCAAAGAAATCTGGAAAAAAGTTTGGTTACCTGGTAACTCCAGTAAAAGCCCATATACATTCAAAGAAAAAGGGAACCCTTACTAACCAGAATAGTACTAAGATGTTGCAAAAGCGAAGAAGGAGTCTCGGCAGGATTCGCTGTCAGTTGTACTCTAAGCAGCTGCTGTTTGAGATGATCCGTGTCTAGAAGACAATGCAGCAAGCAAACACAACCAAACCAAACCTGAACGCTGATTAGCATTGATTCTATCAAAAACGGTGAAGTTCGTATACTTCGTAATTATTTTTGATTTATCTTAAAAATTTAACCGACTAAACTTTCTATTCCAGTTTAATGCTTCACAGTTCATGGCTTCATACACTTATTCACTTCCATGTATATGCCTTACCTGAACAGCTTCTGAACTCAGGATAGCAGTACATATACATTGTCCAGTAGTGATTTCTGTTTCACTTGGACTTCCCGAAGGCAGTAATGTATTAATTACCTGCAATTACTAAAGAATTTAAATTCTGCGGGGTACAACAAATCACAAAAACAATGAAAATATGCTAACGTCCGCAGGGTATTTATTAAGTGACAAGTGTTCCACGTTTCAGTATCCCCTCTTTTATTCTAATCCATGTGAGGTATGATTCTACTGTCGTTCTTTACGTAGCACTTAACAGTTCTAAAGCATTATTGATAAGTGATGCAAATTGACGCAAAACATGCAAAACATTATATGATGCAGAACAAAACCTACTTTTGTTTTTCCAAATTCATTGTCATATAGATAACAAAGGAAACAATAAAAAACAGCACACCGTAGTTTGAACGGTTGCTTGTCAGCATTCATTGATAATAAAAGAACAATTAATGCCGGTCTGAAACACAGAAAACTACAACTATTCATAGCAGTACTTCCAAAAAGAACAAACTATACCCTCCAGAAATAACAATTGTTTAAATAAAAGTACTGTTTTAACTAATTCCACATCTCATTACCTGTTTCCCACATCAGTTGCAAGACTACGAGTTGAAAAATACTCCTGATTTGGATAGTCACCACATATCACTTCTGCTACGGTGATGATGGCTTCAGTTAGAACTTCCACTGTTGCTACAATTTCGGACAACAAAACACTGCACAAATCTTTCAACATTCCTGAAATTAAGTTACAAAATTTATGAAATAAAAAGAATCATCTATGTTGCAAAATCAAAAACGGATTTATAATGTATCCTCCTTTATTTACATTGTATCCTTTTATAATGATAACTCCGCTGGCACCTTCTTAAAAGTTAAAAAAAATAATTCAGTTCAATGAAATGATGGATATAAGCATGAAACTGGCATGTCAAATTATAGTCCTCCTTCTATCAAATGACCGCAGATGATACAATTCAACAAAAGATGACTTAACAAATTTAGCTGTTATGAAATGAAGTTGAAGGAATACGAAAACTCAGATAAGAATTTTACTTATATTAGAAAATAAAACTAATAAAAAACAACAAAATTATAAATTAATCTACAAATTAACTGTCAATACCGCAGTGCCAAAACACTTAATGTTTAATCTCATCGTCAACAGTAACTAGTTGGACAATTTTTGTAGGAAAATCCAACTACGACTTAACGTTAAAAGTTGCGTTTGCTCATGATTTAATCGAACTTAAAAAACCATGAAATGTTGAACGGATCTCTGTTTTCCATCCTATTCAAGCAAATTAAATTAGCTAAACTGTTGATATCAAGCACTTTCTCCGGAAGTAAAAATAATTCAACGTCAGGCCATACTATCAGCAAATCCAATATTTTAGTATACATTTTAGCTAGCACGCCATTGCGACATGTAACAGAAAAATAGTCTTTATTAGGTGTCAGATCTTTACCCGATTGCGAAATTGCTTTTTGTGCAGAATGTGTGTTGTTCTGAGAATTGTCCTGAGGAGAAAGCAAACTTCGAACAACTTGAAGTAAAAATATAACATTTGCAATTTTTTGTTTTTGCCATTCATAATCGTGCTGTTGAAAAACTTCTTCATCCTCTCGTCCATACAAGAAACGATTCAACAGTAGTGCTAAACGCTGTATCATACTGCAAACAAAAAAGACTTTCAAAAGTTTGAAGTTAAACTTTCGTCATCTGTGACATGAAGGCAGCACATCTCAATACCAATTAGCCTGAAACTATCTTACATTATCCATGACCTCCTGATACTTTCATTTTCTTGGTTTCCGATAAACAGCATCCACTAGTATTATCAGCAGTACTCTGAAGATTCGACAATACGTATACGTGTATCACTCTCCTTCCCGCATTACATCGAGGGTTTTTCTAGTTTTTTATTTTTCAGATAGTTTTCTACTTTTCCTTCGCAGCATAAAAAATTTGATAAAGTTAACACCACACGTAATAAAAGTGCTGTCAGTATTTTGACTTTCGCAAAATACATACAGACCTGGCTTCTCGAAAGAGCTGTTGATTCTTTGGGTTTTTCCGTAAAAGATTGAGAATTACATAAAGACTGTCCTCGATGACGATACCTGAAAGTTAAAGCGTAAGATATAACATGCAATCAGTAATTTGAATATATCATTAGCATTTTCGCAAAGAAACTTACTTTCCATAGGTTCAACATCGATAATATCAAAAAGAAGTTGGAATGTATTTTCATACGCCAAAAGTTGTTGGATTTGTGGATGTGCTCGACTTAGCTCACTCATCATCAATACCGTACTATTTCGAATTATCTTGAATAAAAAAAGGAAAGTATAAACTTGAGTTTAATTTGTTATAGAGAAACTCAGTATTCCGTTTAAAAGTTGCCGCACAATAATACTCTATGAAATGAACAAGAAATTGTTTTCCTGCCATATTTGATCTTTTTTACTAGTTTGAGCAACAATAAAATACCTCTCTGGAGTCGTGAAGCAAATCCACTAAGCGAGATACTCCCATTGGTTCCTCGACAACGGCTGTTTGTACTTCACTAGCTCGATGTCGTAAAAGTGCTGTTAATAATTGTATTACAGCTCTGAAACGCCCAATTAAACATTTGGATAGTTTTAATACAAAAACTTCTAATACAAAAAGTCAGAAGCTCAGAGATTCAGCAAAAAAAGCATTTATCATGGCAAAACTTTAGGTTCCGTTTATATCGAATATTGTTTATGCCTTATAGACTTGAATAAAGATAGAAAAAATCATTTAATTTAAAGCTTGATCACCTAGAAAACTAAGTGAACAGTTTCACAGTAGGTACAATGGCCCTCTTTTTGATGGCTTCTTGCCTTCCGTTTCTTCACAATGAATGCCACTAAAATCGCCTGTGCTTTCGATGAAACTGGAAAAAGCATACCTTCGAACAATAAATTCGTAGCATTCGACAAGTGCCATGATCGATGCAATAAATTCTTTTTTCCGAACTATCATTTCCGCAAGGCGTTCACCGATTTCATCTTCTTAAAATCGATCTTTTTTCCTTCAGCTGACTTACTACCAGAAAAAATAAACAATTCAAACCTAAAGCGTATCAATTCAACTCTTACCTTCATCGGAAGCCTCATCATCGCACAACACAGCTACCAGTATCTCAAGGACAATGGATATCATCTCTGAACTACTGCTTTCTTTCTTCAGAATGTCCATGTAAACATTCATACCTATGGTGGCAACTGGTAATCGTACTTTCTGTAATTTTTCTTCCTCTCATTAAGTTCAAAATCTTTTTTTTATCCAAAGATAATAATCACTGAACGAGTTCCGCTAACTTAATCACAGTAGTTTGCCTAATATTGCACTGCTGTCAGACTTATTCATGAAACCTCAGAATGTGCTTTTCCATGACCTCTTGTTACTAATAAAAAAAACCACTTTCGAAAAAATCTTGTCAGACATCAATTACCAATTCATAACAGAACTCGAAATACTTCCTGATAAAATTTCATTCCGTAAATACTTCCATACTGGCTTGCTCTATTTCATGTTAACAATTTCCATCTTTCAAATTGTTTTTCTACAATTAAGTTTAAATTCCATCATTCTTTTTAATATCATTAACAAATTAACAAGAATGATCTTAACCTTAGAAAGTGACCGCAACGCTTTCAAAGCATCTCGTCGATCCTCAGGAACCACGGACGTCTCCACTCTTTCCACCAGATTTTCCACAACTTCTGCAGCATTATCCGATTCACGAGTACCGTTGGTTTGTCCACCAAACAGATTCGTTAAAAATGCCATCTAGAATAATTTTCTTGCTTTCCTTTTATAAGTCACACAGAAATATCTCAAAAATTTCGGACTTCGATAGAAATAGCCAATTATTAGCTTTCCTTGTTCAGGATAAAAATATCCAAAGGTAATAAAGTTCGATAGGATATCTGATCTGGATAAACGGAATATCAAACAAGACATTACGAAATTTGAAAGCAGAAAGGAAAAAGAAAGCAATACAGTCCGTAAGTCAATTGAGACGACAATGAATGATCCATGTGACTTAATGACCACAATAATTTCAATGCAACATGAAAACCAAAACCAAAACCCCGGGTTGCATACCTGGACTTGCAGATATGTGGTTTCATGTCACTATGCTAATTTCTGTGTTGTACTAATCCCGTGTTGTAGAGCTATCGCTGTCGGGACTGTGAGTGTCAGGTAAGGTGTTCGGTAACGTTTGGAATTTCGTAGATGGGCATTAGGTTTTACTGTTCTTCTCTTAAAGATGCCATAAAGTGGAAAGTAGCAGATTTCAAGGTGGTAGGATTTATTTGAGAGCATTTGCAAAGTTTAGGAGATGAGCACTTAATTACAGATGTTAAAAATTTGATGCTTGTATCAGGCACTTCCCTGATAGGAATTTCTCGATTTTAAACTCATTTTTTTAGATCAACGACACAACTACGGGAGGAATTGTTCGGGCAATATGGCTGATGCAGTTGTCGCCATTTCCTCCCCTTCCTCATTCCATGCTCTCAAGGTATGCAAATATCATGTGTTTTTAACACAAAGTTCATTTAATTTTTGTTTTCCAGACTTGAGTCCTCTATGAAACATACCGGAGGATATCTTGAACTTCTCAAATTCAATAGTCAAGTAATCAGTTGTTGATTTTCAGAATTTGCCGAAGTTGTCGCTTCCAGCATTGGCACCAGTGCAAGTTAATATTAGAACTGTGACGTTGCACAGAAATATTTCTGGTAAGCTTAATTAGGTTCAAAAAATTTTATGTAGTTTTATGTAATCCTTCTCTTTTTGGAATTTAATGGTAGCGCAGGCACGGTTTACAGCAATTTATTTAAGACCTTTGAAATCACTCTCCTGTTCCTTCATTTCAGGTGAATTTGATTTCATCGTACGACGTACGCAGATTCCTGACAAACAAGGAAAATTACACGCCGTTGCCTTCGTGGAACCTGTAAAGTTTCAAGACGGTCCACCGCGACCAAACGATATTCGATATGGATTACTACCGGGTGATCAGTTGCTACGAATCAACGGTACTTCAATCGATGTGTTAAGTCGAAACGATTTGTCAACCCTAATGGAGGTTTTTACTGCGATTTTTTTATTCCTTTTTTTTATGATGCGATATTTAATGTTACTTGTGATATTTTACGTCATTAATTTAATCAACTGATATATGAATGGAATGATGTAGTAATGTTTTTCAGTAAGTTATATATATATATATATATATATATATATGTGTGTGTGTGTGTGTGTGTGAGAAATCCTAAGATTTTTCAAACTGTTTAGTTTCGTTTCGA
>JABVXW010000393.1:0-47383 GCA_013365375.1 Litomosoides brasiliensis
ACATTCCACGCAGAATGACGAATTTCCAGTGTGCTGTTGAGAACATCAAAGCATCCATCATGTGGATAATTTATGATATTCACTTTCCCATTACTACCAGTTCAAAAAGGCAGTCATCGTGAGGGAACACACTAATGACAATAATTAAGTAAGGTCGAGCTGAATGCAAATAGATCGAATTTGATTTGACATGACATTTGAGAGGCTGAACCTATCAACTAAACTAGCATATCTTTCTCTCATTTAAATATCCTGAATAGTAAGTAAGCATTAACAACATTAATTTTTCAGATTAAATTCACTTTTGCGTACTAATTTCTGTCGTTTTTCAACATATTTTTTTTCGTTCAGAAACACTGGAACCATTGGAATCCCAGATAATTCCAATGAACAAAACATCCTCTATCGTTCGCTTCCTGGATTAAATAGTTCAATTCATTCAGAGCCTTATGAAAGATAAAGGCACCCTAAATAGAAAAAGGATCGTTAAATGTGAGAGAAATCAGCATTGCCAATGTATCCAAAGACTGTCAGCGCTTAAACTGATGGCAGATGAGGTTGAAATGAATAAAAAGAACAAAGTGATAATAAGCACCCATTACAAGTGACTCTTATCATTATCACAATTTCATTATCATACTAATATTACTTGCAAGAATGTAATATTGCCAGGATTAAAATAATAAAAGATGATAGTCTGAAAAAAAGGATATCGGTAGCTTAAGAAGTGCAGTTCAGCTAAATCATCTTTTAATGTGTTAAATTAGCATCACCGAATAATATAATTGGTTTCTGTGTGTTTGCTACTACATCTGGCCAACCGCTACCATTTGCGCAATAGCCTCCAATTGCCGTGTCTTCCTTCTGGGTAAAACTGTTTCATCATCCCTTCTCCACTCTTTAGCTCCTTCTACTCTTTGCCGTTATTGACCACTATCACACGGTGAATTAACGATGCATGTTTCAGTCGAGCAATTATGATCAAAACATCTTTTCTTAATTCTTTATCATGATAATAGAGATTAAATAGCTGAGTAGAATTCAGCAACCAGTGCTCCTTTTATTATTATTTTATTTTTTTGAACGACTTAAACTGAATTCAAAAAGTTCCAAAATGTTTACTAAATTAAGTAAAAGGTATAGGGCTTTGTATAGAGCATAACTAAATCTGATTGACTGCAGAAAAGGTGCTGACATAAGTAGTTGTACGGTGACGCGAAATGATGAGAATTGAAGTCACGAAATTGAGTTAAACTAGCAATGACATAGCATGTAGCCTGAGGCATTTGTAACTAATTGCTTCAACGTTCCGTTCATTTAACTGCAATCGAAAAGTTCTAGTTATACTCCCATTTCTAATTGTCCATTCTTTTTTTTTACTCTTCAACTCAAATATTTACTTTTAATTCCAAATGCAATTTCTGGAAAACAATTCTTTGGACCACATTTGATTGATGAACACATTAGTTGTGGTAGATCTACCATCACTAACACTTAAAAACCATTTTAAATTGGTCCTCTAACGAGATGACTTAATGTTAAACCACTTAAGAAAAAATTGCGACGTCTTTTTTTACGTTCAAATATAATTTTTCCATTTGGCTATCTGATACTTATTCGTTCACTTTTGTAAATTTTGTTTTTACTAACAAAGTAACCTGTGAATTCTGATGAAGAACGCACTTTTCTACGCAGCCGTTATACAAATTACTGTTAAATTTCTGTAAATTTTAGGTGCTACTTCTGGTGCTGTTATTTTATAAGTATTAGGTGTTTCATCTTCTGTCATTTATTAATTTCTTAAGAGTATGAAGTTGAAATTTATGTATTTACAGCTCTTGACAATATAGGCAAGTAAGTATTTATCAAACCAGATAAAATTCTTGTCATTTGAAGCCATTACAATCAATAGCGATTTATTATGTGATGTAAATACATAAATTATTTATTATGTGATTTGCAGTTTAATGTTTTTAATTCGTACGAATTGAGTGATGAAACACATAACGTGCCAATTTGTTCCAATTTGAAGGCTTTCTAGGCTATGAATAAGATTAGATGATCATCAGTGTGGTAAAAAAAAATTTTAATAATGCATTGAAAATTTTTAAGTAAAGTAAAAATTAATGAAAATTAAAATTGAAAAAATCTTACTACTTGCTTCTGTAATTTATTAGTCGAAAAGTTTGGATTTTTGTTTATGATATCTGCAAAAAAATGTTTCCAATAAAGGACTCACACGCAATGGCATTTTCTCATTATTAATTAATTTACGCTGTTATAGGAAATGTGAAGTGATAATAACTACCATTCCGGCATCCGAAAACGGTTTATTTGTTCGGGTGCTTTGGAGATGATTATGCAAACAAACCATAACAATTGGGACTACTCATCAATTATATACCATAATTTGTTTTATTTCCCATTTTTCATTCTCTCTCTACTGTGGTAGAAAGGAGCTTTAGTGTGACAAAAACTCCTCACCAGATAAAATGACTGTTGTTGTTTAAAAATTAGCGTATGAAACAATTGGCTATTTGTTCGAGAATGATGAACATTCGTCAGAATCAAATTTGGCTGGTAAAACAAGCTACCGGAACTGTAGTAAGGCTTCAATGAGCTTTCATCTTCAGCTATCCGTACAAGAAATCCTAAGACAAATTAATTTTTTGCAGACATACTAAAAGAATTTAGGCAACGAATGGGTTAAATTCAATGTCATTTCTAAAACGATGCCATTGAAAGCACTTTTGTAAAATTTAATTATCATCCGTTACATTTTAGGAAAATTAATGCTTTAATTTATAATACTAAGACAACACTATGAAGGATAAGTTTGAATTTGAATTTCGAAATAGCAAGTTAAATTCCATTTGAAGATATGTTGCTAAATTTTGCAATCATTTCGCATTATCTAGTGGATGGGATGGATTGAGATGCATTTGCAATTGCTCCTAACGAATGAAATATGAAAGGCACGCCCACAACTTAGTACGGATCCACCTCTGACAAGGCGATGACACTTCCTATTGAGATTAATTTTTCACTTAAAATCTTCTGAGCGTAAAACGACTCGCAGTAATTCGGGAATTTTTCTTATCCATTCATCACATTCGTTTCTTTCCATTTATAACATTGTTCCTCAGCTTATAACAACATCCCTCACTACCCGACCATTATTCAATATCTTCTAAAATTCAGCTCTTGAAATTTTTCATAATAAAAAATTAAAGAACAACTTAAAACTTTATATAAATCTGTTTGCTCGGTTTGTATAAAAATTATTTGCCATTCTACTGTGGTTTTGGAAAATTACTACAATTAAAACACTTTAGTATTAATGTTGTATTACTTTTTATCCAACACACAGTTAGAGGACGTGATGTATCAAAAAAAGCAAATAGTAATAATTCCATAAGTCTATGAGAAGAAAAAATTCAAAAAAATCTAGATAAAATTTACTGAAAAAAGTTGAAAATATTCTGAGTGAGAAACAAAAGGTTTAAGTTAAGAAAGCAATAAGTGTACAATGTGAGCTTTTTGGAAAGCCATTTTATATATGTATAACAATGCTTACAGTAAAACTGCTTACCAATAAATCTCTTCTGCAATATTAAATTTTATAATTCTTGTAAGTAATCACTAATCGTTTGAAATAAAGCGGAAACTTAATAGAAATTCAAAAATATGATACTGTGGATGTAGAAAAACACTTAAACGAAAAATTAAACTCACTTGAAAACCAAATGGTTTTGATCACAAGGTCTTCTAAGACTAACTCCATTAAATACTAGAAAAAATCTTTGCAACGAGCATTTTGAATAAGTTATAGATGTTTCGCTATGTCATTCATCTACCTCAAAAATGAATAACATTAGTATTGTTTTTTACACCTGCGTACAAGTTAAGTGCAAAGGTCTGATTAAATCATAGATTGTAAGATTAATCAGAATCGTCTTTCTAATTGCTTACCAGTGATCCGCTATGCTAATGTATCCAATCCTCACGACAGTACTAAGGTATCAATTAATTACTTGTTACTGCCCCATTATTATTGCTGACACAGCAAAGCGCATTTCTTACCTTTCTTCCTGATCCAGTCCAATTTATTTATATCTAACTATTTTGTTAATGGTAAAGGTATATTAACAATGCTTTTTGTTAGCTTATAACTTTAATTATTTCATTCTAAATCCACAAGTCTTTGTATCGCATCTTTTGAATTTCGATTCGTAAACTTCAAGATGTTTTGGTTGTCTATTTTTCTTAGCTTTAGCTAATTTTAAAGTTTATATAGTCCCTATCTTCATCCAAACTTTATCATTTCCACATTTTTTTTCTCCTCTAAAAGATTCCATTTTAATTTCAATTTACTGAACTAATGAGAGACAAATTCAAATTTTTTTTATGCATTGCTAACAATGGTTGAATTAATTTGTCGGTTTGTTAATGAACAGAAAGCACCGTGAAAGAAGAATCAAAGAGGAAAAAAATTAAATAATGCAGATTTCGTATATTGTTTTATATTAATCATCTTGCTTTTCCGAACTTTAAATTTGAGAAAAATTCAGAAAAGCATAAATGTCGTTGTTTTATGAAATTATCTATCAAAAGTGCATTTTTTAAATTTTAACCATACAGAATTTGTTGCTCAGTTGGAAGTGATGGAGGATAGTAAAAGCTGTAAATGCGATGAACAAGGACGCAAAGTTCAGCATTGGATACGTACCGATCAAAGCAAAATTTATAATGCGATTGAAGAAACTGTTAAATCCACTTCGAGTACGATGTGACGACAGTTATTTGAATTTCATTCTGAAATCAAATCATTAGTGTCCAAATTCAAGTTTTAAGCTGCACAAGCACCTTTCTTCAGCTATTAAGTGAATGGATAATTTTAGGTAATCATCAGGAGAGAAAGAGTAATCCGTTAGAAGCTGCAAAGAGGAATCGATGCAGGTTTTTCATCTCAGATATATTGAGCGACAAGCAATCGACAAACCAAGCTAACACGTAAATGAAGTATTTATCTATATGCAAGGATATGTAAACATGAAAGCACATAATACTCCGTTTTATCAGCAAATATTTTCTTTTCGATATTTATTCAATTGTTAACATGTAGAATTTTGTTAATTCTTAATTTATTTTTTCATAAAAATTCAAGTTTTTCTTTTGTTTTCAACAAATATATTCCTATATTATGGTACGAGTTAAAAAAATGTAAGTAAGGGAATAAAAAGAAATTTTCTGCAATAATTCCAAGTCTTTATTTATTAAGCAAAATGACCTATCAATTCTTATTTGTAGATTTGAGCTAACTGTTAGCACTACGTATTTCAAAAAAGAACATCACTCGGGGAAGTTAAATGGTGAACTCCATGTATATGTGTTTGTTACCGCTTTATCCTAATCATACTAATTATAATAATGGCGCATTCCCATTGCATCATTTACAGCACTTTCCGTATAAGAAATATTGTACACGCATGAACATATAATATCACTTGGGTTGTAAAGAAAGTTGTCGTCCTAAAATAACCTTCTGTGTATTATTTGAGCGCTGCGAATGGTACTCTGAAAGGCACTATGAAAGTATTCAGAATCTATTTTCTCATTTCAGTAATTTACAAACAATATAAAAAAAAATTTTCAGATTAACATAAAATTTTCTCAATATTTCAGTTTTAATGCTTTTCAGTGCAGTTATAAAAAAGTCTTAGTGTTTGATAGGTTTGACCTATCAATGTAATTTGGAATATTCAGGATTGAAAATGTGACCTCGAAAACCTGTATCACGACTTCTACTGCAGAAACGGGAATTGTTTCGGTCTCACTTCCTGCGGCAATAAACATTAGTGATGGAGGAACACCGCACATCAGTTCTCAGTTACCACGATATTTCCATGCCGGTGACTTTAAATTATTATTATGCAACTTTAAGTTACTCAATCAATAGGGAATTCAATTTCTCCAATAACCATTATTTTAAACTAATGAATTTCTATGAATAAAAATTTTTAAATATCCGGAAATTTTTAAGGTATTTTACAACAGTCAACACATAATCCGTGGTTTCAACCTTGGTTATCCACTGTTCGTCCCTCAATTGTTCAAGAACAGAATTTAGCACATAGCAATGACAAAAAACAAGCAGAAAACGTTCATGACATAAGTAAGTTGCTTTGACGTGTTTTTAAGAGTTCCTCAGTTTTTCAATTTTTCTTCTACAAAATCACTGCACGCTAAATTAATGTGATAGAGGAATAAGTTATTGTAAAAGAAGACATTAGAAGATTTGCAACAAAAAAGGTTCCAATGGAACCGGGAAGCCTATAATAAAAAAAGATTATTTCACAACCCAATAACCTTTCCTCACCTTTTCCTGTAGTACCACTATGTTGAAATAAACATCTCATATTACTTGAGAATTTAAGAATACGTTTAGTCGAAGACCATTAATTTTTATCCAATTATTTTGAGATATTTCTTTGAAGTAGATCTTTAACCGCCACTTCTCATACCATTTTCTTATTCCTTTTTCCGTTGCCGCATGGATGTGATACAGAGAACAATGAAAACAATGGGAAAAATGTTTAAGTGAAAGGAGGGAAAAAGCTGAACATACTTCAGATCATTTAAATACTGAACGAAATAGGTCGGTAGTTTACAAAGGACACGGTAACTTCACTCATTCGGATAATTTTTAAGACGATTTCATTACAACATGATCATCTATTCAACCATTCATAACAAATCTCTGAACATATGCAGCAGGGAAGTAGAAAAACATGTGTCAAATACAATGGCAATAATTACAATAGTCAGATTGTTATCTTCTTATCTTATGTTTACATTTTCGAAGAAATCATATTATTTTTGTTAAACACTGAGCCGACAAATTAACTTGCCAACCCTCCGAAACAATTTTTTTTACTTACTCTTTGCCATTCCTCATCACTTAATTAATTCACTAGCCATGTAACAATGAGCAAGTCTCATCATTGCATCCAGCATTCTCTTGTGTACTGCTTTCAGTGAATTAAAATTGTTGTTGTGCTGGTAAATCAATTTTACAAAACCTAATTCACAAATGTTACTTCTTTTAAATTAGTTATTTTTTCACTATGACTGTGTACTTTCTGTAAAATCTCTTTCCCATAAGACAAAAGTTACTTAAGTGACTATACAAATGATAAGTCTATTTTTTTACTTTCCTTACCAACACTTACCCATTTCATTGAATTTATTAGTTTGTACTTACTCTAAAATTTAAAAAGTTACGAATACAAATTAAAATTCTTAAATCTTACCTGGTCTATCTAATATGATAACTAGTGTTTTTAGTTTAATAAACTATACTGTTATAGTCAAAAATCCTTCAGAAATTTTATTATCATAAAACATGGAAGTAATCCTAACCCCAATGGAAATTGTAATTTTATTTATTTATGGATAGATTTCATTATATTCTCATCACTAATTAGTTTGTCATAATTAATTTGAATATTGTTTCCTTTCTTTTTTGCTTGGGTGAACACAGTGGGAAGCGCGATATTATGATCGCTGCTACGATGAGCCTTTCTCTCTCTTCCTCTCTCTCCCTCTCTCCTGTGCAGAAGTAAGCCACGACGGATTACTCCCAGTAATCAGATAATTACCGGTCAAACGATATTACTGTAATTTTAAGAAATGTTATAAGGTTCAATGATCAATCAGTGTACAATTGAACTTTCACTTATTTTCTACATGGTATTTAAAAATTAATTCTCTTTAAAGATACGGATGCTTTGAATAGTGTTTAAAATTATCGAAACCTTGGATAAGATATCAAATCATACCATTTTAAATGATGAGAAGTTATCAACAACACAGAAATGTGTTACACAGATGTGAGCTATGTTTGCGTTCGCTAATGATGCGTGTAGACATTGAATTCACTGAAGTTATCCTTAAATTTATTACCTTCTCAATATCACTCTTTTTCTAACATCCTCCTAATTGTTCACTTCATTTCCGACTTTTGAACAAAAGGCTTTCATAATTTTCACTTCGCAATCATTTTAAAATATCTATAAGAATTTGTTCAAAGAGATCTGCTGCGCATTGCCTACGAAATTACCGTATTCCTTCAAAAATTCACCAATTAAATTCAAAAAAGTCAATAATAAACTTAGAACTAGCAGATGATGGATTTCTTCATGCAAACAAATTTCCTATTAAAGCTAATTTTTTTTGCATTTTTTGCAACTTGAAATGGCTTTCTTTGTTCAGACTGTTTACAAATTCTCATTCAGAACTATCAATTTAGAAAGTCACAAAAACTAAAAATGTTTTTAGTATTAATAAAAAAACAGAAATAATGTAATAAAGCGTTTGGTTTTCAATCATTCGTCACCAGTATTTTGAGGAAATGAAGCGTTTATGTTCATCAAAGCATAGACAATAATTCCTCTTATCCCTGATTATTTTGCTGCTCTTTAATTTTCATATTTGCGTTATTATGCAAATTGAGGTCATTTAGGTTCAAAGTTAATCCTTTGAATAGGTTCAAAGTGATCCTCCAATGCCGCTTGTTGAATATTTCGGGACATTTTCAGATTCATATCCGCATGAAGCGGATAGTGTTAAAGATTATTGAAGCAAGTTGCACTGACTGTCGAAATCATAGACTGCCGAATATTTCAATATCACGACTCAGTAACTATCACGGGAGAATTACTAATAAAGTTTGTTAAAGGTAGATGGGGTGAATATTAAATACTAAAACTACAGTGGAACTTTCGTAGTAGATGGTTATCAGACAACTCATTTTCGCTAGCAGTATTACTGAAAAGGAGAACGCCTCTTACTCTAGCTTTTTACTTTTCCTGTTTATCCTTAAAATTCATTTCTAAATTCAAAAGTAAGAAAATTTTTAATGATTTACTTATCTCTAATTTAATTATGCAGCATTCATTGTTTGTATTGTCAACCTAAAAATGTTATATAAACAATTTTAGTATCAGCTTCCACAAAGGATCTCTTCCAATTAGTGTCGGCTTACTCACAGCAAAATAAAAATGTGCAGTATGAAACAATTCACGTAATTCCAGATGGCATCACTGTCACTGGAAGTTCATTAGAAACTCACCTGGTATGCTTGTTATTTTTGAATTTAAAAATAAAGCACATTTCTACATTCCCAAACAACAGTTTTGTAGTAAATCAATCTAAAACTTTTCGAATCAAAACTTAAATTCTTCTTTCAACCAAGTTTTCGATAATTTAAAATCTTTTACTAAACATTATGAATTTTAAAAGTTAAGATTGTGGCAAAAATTGTAACGGATATTTTAGAGATAGAAAATTATAATAAAAAAACAATTCGCAATTTTTTTCCTTTCAAGTGATTGATTGGTACTCAAAAATTTGTCATACTTGGTTTCGTCACATGTGGAGTTTTATCGAATTAAGAGCACTTCAAAAGAGTCAAGAGTTTATGATGTTTTCATCCTTCATCTCTTCGTTTTTCCATATTCCGAAGCGGCAATCAAAGGTTACTGATAACTCGAAAACAATAACCGATGCAGTCAATAAATTGGACAATAATTGTGACGATGATAATGGTAATGATGATGATGATGATGATAATAATGGTGATGATGATGTTGTTGGTGACGATGATGATAACGATATTGCAATACGTGCAAGTGACGATGAAAGTACCACTTTATTATCCGGATCAACCATTCCACGTAAGAAGAAAACTCGAACAGTCTTCAGTCGTCAACAAGTTTCCCGACTGGAAATGACCTTTGACATGAAACGATATTTGTCCAGTCAAGAACGTGCGTATTTGGCTTCGACTCTACGTCTTAGCGAAACGCAGGTGACCGAAATCTAACAGTTAGTGAAGTACCAATAGCAGTTTACAGGATTTGACTATTGTGAAAGGTTCAATTTTATTGTCCCTTTTTTCTGAAAATTTGAATGGTGAAACTTTCTTGATAGTTGTGAATTATTAAAATTCCTATAGAGCAGTGCCACGAATTAAATCACACAATATTCTCCACTATTTCCATCTGATATTTTTCATTCATTATACAGTTCATTTTCTTGTCTAGTAATATTTAGGACTCATTGTTAAATAATATTCAAAGATGAATTGAGAATACCAATGATCCAAACTTCACATTTTCAGGCATACAGCCATCTTTCTATAAACAAGAAAAGGCTAGCGTACTAACTATTTGACACCGCCCATCATACTGATAAATAGTATTCACGCGCAATTTACATCCTATTACCAGCATACTATGATAGTTACTTTCATAACTTTTGCTACACGCAATCTGTATTTATTCTTATATATTACTATCTGATAGCAGTTTAATAGTACTGAGTTGTAGGTGAAAATCTGGTTTCAAAACAGGCGAAATAAGTGGAAACGCCAAGCAGCGAATGACGTCGATAGTTCAAGTGCGATGAATATTCATCGATCACACATTTTTGCCTCAAATATGCAGCAAATTAGTGATGCGTCAGAATGTTTTCCCGGAAGTATAGCAGTCACAAATAGGTTTAGATTTTAGATAGATTTCTTGTAGTAACTTGTAACCCACCTTCCTCATTGCGAATAAATTCATAATTAGTACGAATGTCCGCCTTCGTGAATGCCCGACATAATATTATAACTTGTTTATCTGAACTTCCTTAGTTAAGTTACGCAGTTACACCTCATCCTAAAGTATGTTCTAATAGAAGATGAGCTTCGAGAATATTTCAGCTTGCCGGTAGCACCTCTGGCAAATATCGCTCCATCACTACTACACCCAGCAATCCTATTTCATGCAAATTCAACAGCAACACCAGTATCCACAACGCCAGTATTACCGCAAGCAATCATCAATTTCAGTAGTGCAGAAAATGCAGTAACTGCTGCAAAACTATTTTACGGCACTTACGGCAGTGGGGAGAACACGAGCACTACTAGCCCCAATGCACAACTGACATAAGATGATACTACTTCAAGATCATAACGCGGGTACTGGTTGATTTTTCCAAGATTTCTAAATTTGTACTACTTACCATTAATTCTTCGACTGCTTCTGTAATCAGGTGCACATAAATTTTTTATATATGCCAGAAATTGTATGCCACCATGTCTCAACAACTATTACCATCGAACAACAAAATAAAAATGGCAAATTGATGGCAAGCTGTTTCCGTTTCATCATTTTGACAACATCAACTCGGTTGCAGCAGTTTTTTCTAATTGCCATTTGTTATGGAAGTGAGGTCGAATTCATGTAAAAACGTTATTTTTAACGAAATAACAAGCAACACCAGGACTTGAACAGTCCCTGTTATTTTACCTTTCACTATCTTCCATATTAAATCACTGGAAACCGAACTGCAGCAAAGCGTTCGGCATATAAAAATCACGAAAGAAGTGCAGCAAACAAACAGTTCAGTGGTTAAAAAGACAAACAGAACTCTCAGTAATAAACCATGGGGAAATGATCGTCATTAACCAGGGGTAAGTTATATCACGGGACTAAAGATGCGTCAGCTTCAAACAAACCTGAGCAATGGATATCGATTAACCACATAATTAAGAACTCAACTCTTTCAGGATTAAATATATTCTCAGATATTACCATTTATTACCATGAATATTCAAAGCCAGGACTTATGAAAATAATGAACGAAAGAGAAAAATGACTTGGATTACGACTAGCAACAGTCATAATACATTTTCCCGCTCTGACAGAAAAAGTAAAAATGCAAATCTGAAAAGAGACAGGAAAAATTCAAGCCAAAATACTGACTCACTAGACGACGCCCGACAGTACTAATTGTTGAACAAAATTAAAAAGTTGTACTTCACTGTAACATAAAGCAAAGGATATTTATTTTTCTAAATCTTTCAATGGCAGTAAATAGAATGTTGAGAAAAAATTTAATACATGTTCGAGTAATAAAATCAAGTTGGGACTGATTAATAAAGTGGTCTTATTCTCAAAGTAAGTCATTTCCTTCTTCAACCTTACGTTCTGCACAAGCTGTGACTGGAACATCCTGCATCGTATCCTCGTCTTCGTAATGTGCTGTCAACTCGGCCATTGCTTGCTCTTCCCTGAAATTCGAAGAAAAATAGTCTCAAATTCTCAATGATTTGCCGCTCAGGGCCCTTAAAAAAGACAATTCTGTTCTAAAAATCTTTTAAAAAAGTATGCATTAGCTTTGTTTTATGGTCTTCTCAACTGCTATTCAGCCCGACATTGGAAAAATCCAATTTCTTGACCACATCAGAATAATAATAATAATTCATAAATCGGATTCAAAACAAATCAAATTCTCACATATCTAAATCATAAACATGAGAACAAACACAACAGTCTTGCTCCGGCGTTCCTTCTTCAGGAACATGTGACAAGTCAGTTTCTTCGTTGAAACTGATACTTCCAACTCCTATGTTTTTTGGCTCAGGGTTCCTGCAAACAAACTATAGTTTTAAGCAAACTAAAATATTTGAAAACAACTGACAAGAAATCTATGCAAAAAGTGAGTGCTGATGAAACCTTTTCTACATCGGAATAAATGTTTTAAACTAACTGTTTAACATGTATTAACCTACTTTTCGTAAACTTGATTTGTTGCAACTGCAATCTGTAATATGTATATATAAATATTTGTTTAGTGTAAAAAATACTTAACATTTCGAAAAACAAAAATAAGTTCTACAGAGAAAATGAATGGATAAAAACCTCGATGCAGGACAGTGAAAGATATTTTCCTTCGATGTTTATGAGTTTAAAAGTAACCTCGGTGAGAATATTTGATGTCTGGTCACAACCATTTTCATTTCCCAAGTTAGTAGCGTTATCATTCTTCCTATTGGTAGGACTGCTATTTTTTTCATTGGTAGGAGATGCCTCCTGCCATCCACGGCTGTCATTCACAGTTCCACTTACCACTGCAAATACGAAAAACTAGAAAGATAAACAGTCATGAAACTTGTCTAAATTGGAATTATAACGATCATGCTACTTAAACGAACAGAAAAAAAAGTAGAAATACCACTCTCTGATGATATGGTTTCCCCGCATTCTTTCGAATAAGTTCTTATATCCTTGCACAAATCAATCAACACCTTAATGCTTACTGGTTCCTTCACAACTGTCATTACATCCTTTATGATATTTCTTACAGTTTGGTATGGAACCACCAGTTTTCTAATCTCTGATTCCTGCAAAGTCATGATACGCTGACGTATGATCATCAAAGAATTGGATTCATCATAACTAAACATCATTCTGAAGATTCTGCAAAGCAATTACATATTTATCCGCAGTGCAAACTAGATTTTCCAAAGCATACGAACGAAAAGCGTCCTCAATATATACAATTTCATCGAATGAAAGTTCATTAATAAATCCGTTTTCCAAAAGTGTAGGAAAAATCGCTGCACATAGTTCGTTCAAATTTTTATACAGCTCCACAGATGACAGATGATGAGCCAAACCAAAAAAATCTCGAAACTGCGATATTTCAACTGCAAGCACCAACTTCATCGGTAAAATGTGAAATAAAAATAAAGTATATGTGAGTACGTTAATGTTTAGTTGTCTACCAACAGAATCTGATACTTTCCAAATCTTATCACATTACAACAAAATGTAATTTGAGCTTACATGGTGGTTTGAATATTTCTTTCATAACTGCTTTGAAGAAGTTTTGACATATCAGTTTGTCCGCAAATATTAATAACTCCATTAACTGCAAAAAGAAAAAGGAAAAAATTTTCTTAAAAAAGATAGAATCTCACATTCAGATATGATAGCCAACCAATGCTGATTAGTAATCGCATGATTTAAAATATTTGTCTGTCATATGAATAAGTTGTTGAGAATATAAAGTCTGCAGTTATTACTAGAAGACTAGTAGGAAAAAACTCAATGTAAGTCACCATAAAATTCCGCCTGCAACCAGCCAGCAAGTATGTCACAGTATGAAGTGTTATGAGCTACCATCACTTTCTCAGGTGTACCTCTTCCAGTCTATCACCGTTGTAAGCTGATTTAATAATTATCGTCACCCAGAAACTAAGCTACAATAGTAACTTAGTGTTCCGGCTCCTAATGATGTTTCAGGCAAATTTAAGCAATTGATAAGTATGATGATGCTATTTTGATCTAAATGAACTTTCAGAGGTTATTATAGTTAAATTTCAAGGACTGTTAGGAGATATAAATCTTATACTTGCTTACTTCTTGCACGCTAAAGTCCGAACGTAAATAGTGCTTGTAGCAATAATCCAGAAATGTCTTAACTATCTCCGGTTCCGCCGTAATTCGGATTTCCTTTTTTTCCTCTGACCATCTTTCAAAATACGCTGAGAGGACAGCACTCTCATATTTGAGCATTTCTCTAAAATGAAGAACTGAGCTACATTTAATAGATTCATGAATATTTAAATCTTAAACATCGGTATTCCGAGGAGCAATTTCCTTTCTTACATAGCCAAACCACTATTGGAAATCCACTTCTCCTGAATCTTGAATATGCTGTACCAATATGATACATTCCGTCTAGAAGGAATCACCACTACTCTCGCAAATAAAGGAATCAAATCGACAGGTGTGAATTTCAACAGCCCCATGTTACCGCAACTACGGAAGGCACTTCTTATTTTACAGAGAAAGTTGTGTTGAAAAAAAGGGGTAGATTCAGTGAAAATATATGAAAAGATAAAAGTTTACAAAGATTACAAAGAAGCTTCATAGCGTTTCACTGCACCTTCTCGACCTTTACATATGATTGCAGCTGTGTAGTGACTTGGATACTGCAAGGATATTTGATTTATATTTATCATTTTAATAACGCTATTCTCCCCACCCTAAAAGATCGGATATACTGATATGAGCACTCGTTTCATTCCAGAATGCTTACAACAAAAAAACTGAACAAAGTCCCATCAAAAGAAGCTTTCTTTGTTCTCATTTGAAAAACGATAATTGATGGAATATTGTTATGGTAATTATTCTAAACGTGATTTGTCATCTGACAAATCCACCAATTGCAATTAGTAACAGATTTACTACAATTCTTGTAAGCACTGCAACAAGGATCGAAGTAAACAAATCCAGTTGTATTACAATTTTGCTGTTGAAGACTACCTTGAGGATTTTCACCACATGATTGATCATTATATCCATAATATACAGAGAACCTACTTTACGTAAATTAATTTCCAGAAACAAGAGATAAAAAACATTTCACTAACTTCCACTTTAGATACATTATTTTCATTACGAATGATTGGTCGCGGATCGACGTCAAACAAAGTCAATATTTTGTTTTTTCCATCTGGTGTTAAGAATGCATTTTTTGCTGGTAAAATCCCAAACAATCGACTGACATTTATCTTTATCGCATAATCAATAATCCACGGAACAGGGGCTATAAATGTGACAACTTACAGCATTCTCAAAGTCAAAAAACTAAAAAAAATAATGCAAAAAACAGGAATGACGGAAGAGTAGGATGTCCAATTCCGATATATCCAATTAGTGTTTAAAACGGTAGAATGTCATCATACAGTGACAACAGAAACTTCGGTAACCGATGTCGAATTCTATTTGTCAGGTTTTCTTTCTGACTAGGCACCCTCAGAATAAAAATTTTTATGCTGCGTCCTTCTGCTAGTTCCTTCTTGAGAAATGTTCAACGTTTCTAATAACACCAAAAATATAACATACCTTTATAAGCCTTAGCATAATTTTGATCCATGCACATTGAACAAGTTTCTATATTTCCTTCGTAAACATCTCCCAACTCAAAAGTAGAGGTTTAATAAAAGAAAAATTATGAAATGAATAGTCTAAATATTTATATACAATTGAAAAAAATTTAGCTGCTTATTTTTTTGTATTTTTAACACACATGCGACAACTTACGTAGTCAACGATTATTATCCGTCCATTTCGAGCAATATGTACACTCGCTATCTTAACTATGCTCTTATCCATTATATCGTTGTAGAAGTGTACGGATTGAAGCAGACCACACTGTTGTGAATTGTATAAAAATATTCCTGGTCTATTGACTTGACGATGATTTTCGTAGCAACACTTGTAACCAGAGAACAGAACACTCTACAGTATGAACCAATTAAAAAAACAGTAGGATTATAGCTCGAAGTTGATTTACCAATCATAAATGTACAAAAGGCGAAATGAACACTTTTCGATTAACCAATTTCAAAATTTCACTGTCATACAGTAAATTTGTAATTGCAGTGCTCAGATTTGTAATATTTCAATACTGTAAATTCATCAATAAATCGATGGTAATGAATTAAGATCAAAATTCAAAAAAGAATAATGAATAGTATAAAAAACTGCAAAACAGCAAGTGGAAAAACATACCAACTTTGGGTTATAAAAAACCCCAATGCATCCTGTAATGTGTGCAGTACTAGTGACATAGTGATTTTTATCTCGAACTTTGATCGTTACCTAAAAAGTAGTGACAGAGCATTCAAGGTATCAAAGTACTGGTAATGAGTAACGACCAAACAAAATTAAAGAAATATAATACAGAAAACCACAAATTGCTTCCTTTGTCCTATAAAAATCACCTTCGATAAGTCGTGCGTAGAGTAGATATGAACAATACATGAATCCGTGGCAAACGCTGATGTTGTTCGTTCACTGCAACTATTTTTAATAATTCTAAATGTGTTGCTTGAATATCCTTGCCATAGGCAACTATGTGCTTCTCCAGCAACGTAGAAATCGAACTGAAAATAGCAATGATATTACATAAATCTTTCAAAATCCCGACATCTTGGTACTATTCATCAAATGCAATTTGTTTTTAAATAAAGTTGCATAGAAAGTGCAGAAAGCAATTTCCAGGAAAAGCAAACGAACGTTATTCGTCATGATGACTGAACGTGAATTAGCAGTTGAACAACTAATGATGTACTCTCGCTTTTCTTTAAATATTTTAGCAACTGTTGGACTTGACACATACTCTTTTGTGCCCAAACCTATCTGTCCCATATGGTTCAGTCCGAATGCTACGATCTGAAAATGACTGGTAGGATTGCGTGCAATACCTATGGTCAAATGCAGAAACAAGCGTGATACCTCTCTTTTTACAGATTCGTTTTTTTTTTTTTTGTAAGAAATGTAGATGAGCGTTTTGACAAAAATTTGAAATAAGAGATGGATAATGAACAGACATTGAAAAGTGAACTGTTAATAAAAAGTAAAATAAAAAAGTTATCATTAGAATAACCTTTTTGCGCGTACATATGATCGAGTGTGTCAATCCAGCAGAAACACATACAATTGGTTCACCAAATTTTATTGCCCGTAATTTTAACTGATCTCTTTCGTCTCCATGCCCCAATTTGCCATATCTTCCTAAACCACATGAATATGCTTGTCCATTAATCAAATAAATTGCATGGTGCTTTCCAAAAGAAACCTGAAAAGTGATACGAACTAATAAATACACAAATCTTGCTATAAGTAAAAGGGATAATAATTTAATTCATTCTGTTTTTACAAAGGAAGACAGTTGTTATTTCGTCGTGACTCAAGATTCCACCTGATTTAACGACAGACTATCGGGTGTACCACTTATTGAATGAAAATATCTCTGATAAAGGATAATATTTTAGACAGAAAATACACTGAAAAACAGATGAGCACCTGCTTAACTTCTTTTCCGAGGCCATTATCATCAAAAAACTGCACAGGAACAGGATATGTGCTATCGTTCCCGTGCATAATACCCAAAGACGTATGACTGTTGTCACCACAAACAAAAACTCGCGCTATAAATAACAGTGAATAAAAATGGCAAATAACTGTTAGAACTCATAACCAGATCAGACAGTAAATATTTACAGATTCCGATATTAGCTTGGTAAGATGACATGTGTTTGTCAGCCTAAACCCGACCAGCTAAAATTTTCAGTCGCTTTTTCGGCTTATTTGAAAGCTTCTTCTACAAAATATCCAGCATGCTGCCCTCATCCAAATCAAATTTCCATGTCTTTCTGTGTTAGACAGAAAAATTACATATGGAGGGCAATTGATCGCTTCTTCCGTGCTTTGAAAAACTTTTCAACAAATCATATGCACTAAATCCTCCAAAGCGGGAATAAATACTACTATTGACATTGCGATGGAGTACAACCAATGCTCGCAGATGACCTCTAACTGCAGCAAACTGCGCAGGTGTTGCTCTATTAAAACTCTGCAAAAGTTGTTTTTAATAATTAATCGTGGAATAAATTACTTAATCATGAATGAAATAACTTGAAGAATAAGATAGACCACATTACCATGGCTTCTTCATAATCGAACACTTTAAGCATAATGTCAAGCATTTCAACACAATCATAATATGAAGCCAAATGAAGACTCGAAGGTGGCCGAAGTATTCTATCTGTTTTACATACTGATTGAACTAAGACCATGGCAATAACTCGTACTTGAACAGCTAGTTCATCCGAAACACAACCAAATTTGCTCAAATCTTCTAAAAGACATGTGATTAAGAATGAACTAAGAGGTAAACCGAGACTGAAATCTCACCAAAATTAAGATTTCAATACGTTAACCAATCGCTTATTCTACAGGTTATAAGCACCATCTGATTAGATATTTTTACTTGAATTGAATAATTTCTTGAAAGTCAAACAAAGATTTTTCAATCACCTAGATTATAGCTATTTAAAATTCAAAAAATAAAAGCAAGTTTCACTCTTTATGTTGGATCATCTTTCGCCATACGTTAAGCATCAAACAAGCTAATATTTCAAACAAGCAAATAGACAGAAAAAAAGGCCCATGAAGAAAGGGTCAAATGACACAAAATTAAGTAGCTAAATCTTACCCTGAATAATCCCCAACAAACATCCTGACATGAATTTGTCGTCCTTATGTAATTGCTAGAATTCAAATGCCTCGGTTGAGCTTTTTTATTTATAATAAAGGAATATTTTAACACATTAGATATGAGCATTTTTTTTTCAGATACATAATATGGCTGAATGGTTTGCTATTCTTCATGCAACGTCCGCACAATCATTTCCCCGTAAATTATTAACCATTTCCAATACCGTCAATATATTTTTTCCTTATCCACACAGTTCAGTCGAAATCGCCGAGATCTCCCTTTCAATTTTATTAGCTGGGAGATTTTCATGGAAAATTACGCAATAAATATGAAGGTTAAAGCTTACGCTGCAAAATAAGTGGGGAAAAAATGAACGTAAAAATGGTATGTTTCTGACATACCGGATATTTTCTATAGATGGTTTGCCATAAAACATCCATCAGGAACAAAAATCAGAAATAATTTCTCTCACAATAAGTTTTACTGATATAAGCGTAATTACCTAGAATATCACTTGACTGAATAGCAGATGTTATCAAGTATATAAACAGAAAAAGCGTTCAGAATAATTTCAAATTATCAGCATATGACAAAGAATTTTTTCCAACTGCTCCTAACTGCTGACAAGAAATACAGCAATAACAGTAAATAAAAAAACCTCAAATTAATTAATTCAGAATAATCCCCACTGCAACTTTCCAATTTACTCTCGGGTACCTAGTATTTTCTCCTGAAGAATAGAGAAACAGACACGACCACGTGCAGCCGACACCAACTTGCAAACTAAAGCAGGCAAACTAAAATTAGCCTTTATAACTTTCACATCGCACGGCAGTGCAATATCTGGGTCACTGTGAACCGCACAGTCTCACCACGCACATAATGCGTAGGGAATTCTACGTCAATGCCCATCTTGCAGTTGGGCTACTATTGGTTACTGATGCAGAAGATTGCATGAACCAAAGTGCATTCTTTACTTACAATTGTGTAGGATGAGGTTTGCTTTTTTTGGACTCCTTTTTCGTTAAGTCTCATGTTACTTCTTACCCCTCAGGATTATTTTGTTGTGGTGTTTCTCTCTCATAACTATCACTGCACTACTTCCGTATCGGAATCTCCAGGCTTTCAGTGCTACTCATCGAAAGTGAATGGAAATATTATGGGTGCATGGGAGGTATCCGATATAGATGTTGGGCGTACTGTACCTTCTTTATGGAAGGTAGTTACATCATTGTGGATGGAGTTGTAGTTTCATCGTAATCACCTGCTTTCCCCTATCTGTTGTGTATTGCATCCATGGCAACAATTAGCGCGTCTTCTTATAATTACGCATATTTACACTGTGAAACGTTAACATCCTGCAAATCCACTGGTAGATAATGCAGGATGAAAAATGAACATTTGTTATGGTAATATCTACTGCAGTAACGCTGATGGTTTATTGGTTTCCTTTCTAATCCAACCATTTTTCCAGCAAGGTTATGCATGCATTTGAGGATTATGATGACAGTTTGTGCGACCCGGACACTACTTTGCACTCGTTACCACCATATAATTACGCAAATTTCTTTCAAGAATATCCCACACTATGTGTTATCATGACAGCGTTCTGTGCTATTGCAGTTTCGATGTATTTCTGGACATTGCTCCGGATACGGCAAGAAGGTATGCTATGCATTTCAGTATTACCCCATTATTCGTGTAAAGCGAGCTGCTATTTGGTAACGATTGATGTATTTGAAGATTGAGTTCCGGAATAGTGAGCCTATATCTGTTACAGTACATGTTGGTCTATATTTCAGAGTACTGAAAAAAATCTCTTTTTGCTGGCAATGAGAGATAAGATACTTAGCGAAAATACCGTAAAGCTTTTGTTAAGTCAGTGAAGTAAGGCCTTATTTGAATTAAAAAGGTTAGAACCTTTCTAGTTGCTCACTGTTTAAGACATACGGAGGAAGCATATTTATTCTCAATTTTTTTTCTGTTTCAGGACATCTTGATAACATAGTACTTAGTGGTCGGTTTAGCTTTTCAGTTCTGAGCAAGGTTCAGCAGCAAATTACGAATAAAAATACAGATACAACGCTGAAAGTAGGCTTTTTGTTGTAATTTGTCTCATGCTATGTAATGATTAAAGCTATTGGGGAAAAATATTTCCCAATATCAACTCTGGTTAGACAGGCACTCCCTCTAATGAATTGGTGTTTGTCATGAATTTCTGTAATGACTTGTGTTTTCGAATTTTGGAACTTTACTATTACAATATTGTTTAGCAACATGAAATAATACATTCTAGTCTTTGTGTGATAAAGAATCCCTCAAATTTGGAGCATACAAAAATTCCCATAACGGTGAATCGAATGAAGTAGATACCTCATTTAACGAATTATATGGGAAGTTAGCAACAGTAAATTTACGATCGAAAGCAAGGAAATTGGAGAAAGCAATGACTGAAAAAGAGCGAAAGGAGGTGCCTTAAATTAATTTATGTTAAACATTTGGATTTTGCACAAAACTGCACTATTCAAAGAGCAGTAAGTAGACATAAAACAAGCACAAAAGTCTATCTTTCAAAGTTTATAGGAACAATTAATACAGCAAAAGCAGTTGGAGTCAATATGCGCAATGATCATGCAAGAGCCAGAAAAGTTTGGTTTGCATGATAAATCAGAAATCGCAGAGCAGATGAAATTATATTCAATTTGAACAAGAGTTATCCAGTATCAGTTTACTTGTCGTATTCAAAATAACGTTCCTATCTTTTGTTATGTTTAATCTTCAGTTCAGATCTCGAACATTTCATCTGATAATTTGGTTGATGTATTTATAGGCAAATATTTCAAAATTCACCAAAATTAAAAAAATCCCTGCTAAATTAATGCATTTCTTCGGGTGATTAGTGGCTTTAAGATGAGATGTACTGTGATTATAATAAATTTGTATAATTCATTGTATATTACTCCAAGCATGTCATTGATACAGTGGTTGGATTTTCGTGGTAGCGAATGCATAGAAACAATGTATTTTACACATGTTCTTGATCTTAATATGTTATTCTGATAGCAGTCATTGTATGATTTCCTAAAACTTTGTGGACTAAACACCCATCAGATAGAAAATGATGTGAAAGGTAAAAGAGTCGTGATTTCTTGACAACAACCCAATAACTGAGTGTTATTTTTATAAGGTACATAAGGTATGTGAAATTCAGCTATAATCAGTTAATGATTCTTGAACACAGTCGTCCTTCGAACAGAAGTACAGACAATTTCCGCATACCTTACTGCAAACTTTGTACTGTTCTAAAGGAATTCAAGTTGACTTCGTGCATGAAATTATTGGATTTCATTTTCATCGTTTCTGTTCAACAGCAACTACTGTTGCTGTTACATCTTGCTTTAGCGATCCAGCTAGTGATGAGAGTGCATACCTGATGTGCTTCTTCGGTTTGATCCCCTTATTGAAATGCGCTGAGAGTGCCGGGCATTGTTTTATAAATTTCTCGATTTTCCGAGGTATTTATTAGATCAACTACTGTTTTTCTTTCTTTCAAGAGTGCACCTTCTGACATAAGAAATAAAAAATGATTGATTCTGAAGTAGAGCACTGATCAAACATTATATGAGGAATACAATAAAAACGGGGAGGTGAATACATCGATGGCAGCATATATTATTATACGGTTTTACATAATAATATTTGCTGCTGGAAACAATTTGGAAAATATATTTCCTTTTTTTCAGAGCAATGGATTAACTGGCTACTGAGAAGCGGGAAGAAAATAGGAACTGGTTCCATTCTTCCGGAGAATGACATGCCTTGAAGGGTTCTACTAGTTGTGAGGATTTCATCTTTAAAGTTTTTCTAAACTTCACGCTCTTTTAAATCAAGTCCTAGAGAGTGTTCTTTTATTTCTTTTCCTAAATTCACATATGTTTTCACGCTAATTAACTATCAAGTCGAACAAATGGGAGAGTCCAGTGGTAATTTTTCCAGATTTGATGCTGCACAAATGATGCGGTTGTTCAAAATTTGTAATATTTTCTGCTTCAGGTCAGTTGAGTTTGATGTTGGTGCGATTTTAATTATTGATGGAACCAACTTGGACTGATATTAGAGATACCAATATTTGTGAGTTGGCACGAATTCGATAATTGTTTAATACAATTTCAAATTCAGTTGTTTTATTCTTCGTCATTTTATTAGCTTTTTTTATTGTCATTTTATTCTTCATGTGTTTTTTGGAGACGCAGAAACAGCTTGTATGACAGGTTCAAAATCTGATGGTCTGAAAATATTTTTTACAAATATCTCTGATTTGATTGATATTGGTAATTCATATACAAATAAAATATCTGCCACAGATCAGCGAATTACAATGAACTGAATCGAAACAAGGAAAACAAAATTTTGGTCCGGGAGAAGTCCTGAAAATCACATGAGAGAAGTGTTTTAGACTGGTACTTGAGACAATAAAACAATGATTACAATAATTTGATAAAATGGCAAATTTATGTATCACTGTCTAATAGTGTTGTTTCCATACGCTGTGTATAACTTAGTGTTCGTTTTGGAGAAGTTAGTTTCATCTTTTTTTAAACAAAAATCTTACATTTTTTTCGATTTTTGTTCTCTCATTTGTATATTTATCTTGCCTAGATTAACTTTTGAATGAATGTTTAGCTTATTTTCCGTCAAATTATATTGGAAATCACATTCCATTTGAAGATCAACGGTAATTTTTTGATTATCAGTAATTATCATCAGTAATCGATGTTGCCATTTTGTCAATGGTCGTTTACGCAAGGACTGAAAGTATGAAAGACAGGGTATGTCTTGCTTAATGTGCAAAGTGGTAATTGTAAGCATAATTTGCTCGTTGAAAAGGAGAGATAGTTTCGATTTACTTAGTTTGCCAATTTCTATAAACTTTATGTGAAAAATAAAGTGTTATGTTTGGGTATACAAAGGGAAAGCGGAAGTGGAGTGAACTGTATAGGACTAAAAATAATTGAGTTAATATAATAGAAAAAATTATCTTTGTTTATACAAATATTTGGCTTATTATTTGTCCTCTGCAAGGAACCTTTGTTTACATGAATGTAAGATGTCAAACCAAATGCAAGCGATGCCACGTTCCAAGCGCAGGTAGCGGCACTTGACTGCGTTAAATTTCTGTGCAAAGACAATTGTAAAGTTAGTATGTCATAATAATTACCTTCTTCACGCGCAGTAAACAAAGGAATACTTTCATTACATATATATATGCTAACGAAGATGCTGATGGAAATAGCGATAGAAGAAATTGTGTGATGTGAAAAAATGGACGAGGAAGGTCGCTGTGTCGTCTCTAGGTCCTACTGTTATTTCAGGTTTAGGACCACTAATGTTTTTATCAAAACTCCACTCTGAGATGTCTGATTGCTTGGTAGGAAGCAGTTGTCGAACCAATGCATAAGATCCAACCGCATAAGTAGAAGTTTTTCTGCTACAATTATGGCAGTAATCAGTGACAATAAATAATGATGATACCAGTAAAATGAATAATTTGTTGGAGTTCAGTGAAATGAAAATCATGAATTAATCATAGATGTGTACACGAAGGTGTTTCGTTTTCTCAAAAACTATTTTGTGAGAAGTAGCTTTAAAATATTTCTTATCTTTTTATTTCGATGTATTCTATTGCGCAACTTCTTTCCATCTTCCCTTACCTTTCTTTTCACTTCTCATTAATATCGTTTGATTATCTTTTCAATTTTACGAATTATATTGTGGAAAGTTTGAGTGTTAATCATATTAACCATCTACAATGTCTAGTCTTCCAAGTCAATTAAATCTTACCGCTTCATTTGTCTCCCACTCTTTGTTTCCTCAATACTTAATTCCAAACTTCATAAAATTTTCATTTTTTTAAAAAGGAAAAGTAAATATGGAATATCTTAGAATTCGATCATGCTGATAAAGTAAGAATGATTGTCGATGACTTCACGATTTTTCTTTATTAGATTTCATAAATGGCTCAGCAATTTGTTTTGTTTTCATTTCTTACCACTGTCCTTTTGTCTGAGGAAGCTCGGGAAATGTAGTTCTTTAAAACTTTATTTAAGCGAAGTGCTAAATAAAATTTATAAGAGACGCAATGAGTAACGAAAATAGTTATGGAAATGTGCATTATACAAAAAAATATTTGATTTGGTGTTAAAACCAGGTGTTAAGCAATGTCATAGGTGTAGTAATTGTAGGCCAGAATTTTCAGTCTGCCGAGCACTTTGAAAGAAATGTATTAAATTGTACGGTCAGAAACTACTGATAAAGCAGTCCGACCAGAAATGTAACATAATATGATGATGATTGCTGCTTGTTGGACAATTAACTTGAATGTTAACTCTCATTTTTCTCTTCTGCATGATGCCGTACACAACAGATGACCATCAAGAGAGATAAAACTAAAAAATGCCGATGTGCATAAATCAAATGAGAAATTATAACTTGAAATAAATCCTAATATTTCAACGAGACTGGAGATGGGCGAAATTAAAAATCAGAGAGATGATTAAAAAAAAGCAAATGTGACTTTCTCCGTGCAACATAAATCTGAGTAATGAGTGATCATTACCTCCTTTTAAGTGTGCTGAACTCGCTGTGTAGTTTTATTATTTTCATCCCTTCATGAGACGGAGAAGGATTAAGTACAACCGGCTCAGCCGCAAAACATAAATAGGTCACTATTTCTTACTGATATCTTGCCTCAAATGTCGGATTTTAATTCTACCACTGAATCATGCAAACTTGCTTAGTTTACCTCGCAGTAATGAGTAACATTTTATACGGCTTGAATTGCGTAAGCCAATATGCAGTATTTTGCAAAGTTTCAGTGGTATTTGGTGCATTTTATGTTTATACTGTAAAAATGTCGGCTTTTACAATGATGTTGCAACACGATAGTGCAAGAAAGCAATAATATATTTTAATATTCCAACCATAAACAAGATAATTATGCATACTGTTTTAATCATCTACTAATCTGATAATAAAGTTAGTTTAAGCCACATTTACTAAGCTTGCAGCAATTTCGTACGACATATCATTTAATTATGCGATGTTTCTAAAGAAATGCAAACACGTGCCAGCCTTGAATGGAATAACGACGTAAGCTTTATTATCATAGGTATGATTGAAATGACGTAGCACATTGCTTAACACCTAGTTCCACTCAGAGCGTGATTTCCAGTGCTGATTGATGATGTTTAATCAAACTGACCTGAATTAGTATTTAGTAAAGAGGCTTGTAAAATGATGACGATTGCGTTTTATATTCATATTACTATTTCAATATGTTTAATCGGACAATTTCTTATTCGCCAGTTTCTTCCATTTTTTGCACTTTTGTTTCGATAGATCAGAAGGCTTCGCTAATGAGTAATTTTGTATAAATCACTCAAACTTCTAGTCCTATGAAATAAAGAGAATTGATTCATTTATTCGTATACTTTTTCATCACCGTTTGGGGTAGACGAGAAATGTATAACGAACATAGAAATTTTAGCAACAATAATGTATCTACGATATTTGTACTTTCTCAGCGTATGTATTACTTTACTTGTGAAAGCAGAGGAGAAATCGGATTTGAAGAAAATCTTCGGTTATATATTCAAGCATCCTAAAGAATGTAAGTATTCCATTTTGAACATTAAAAATATGGTAGAAAACCATTGTTATCTTGGGTAAGATCAAAAATAATACAAATTTGCAAAAATAATTTTTCCGTGCGTTTTGAAAGGAGCAAAATTAGGAAGAGAGAGAGGGGATTAAAAAGATTTGCCTTGGAGAAATGCAAAAGAAATTCGTGCTAAGGATACGTTAATGAAGTAAAGCGTGACAACGGCGTAGTGCTCATCAGTATATTAAAACAATTGATGAGTATAGGTTTGTGGTCGATACATCAAAATTTTTTTCCGCCATTACCTATTTTGCATAATCTAAGGCATAGATAGTTTGACTGGGAACAAAGATGAAAAGTGTAGGTTCGTTCAAATTGTAACTTCGCGTTTATTTTTTTTTTTATTTTATTTCTTGGAAGAAGGAAACAATAGGCGATTTTTAGAATTTATTCGTTCCAAGTTACTTAAATGTACTCTACTGATTAAAATGCTTCGCAATACAAAACCAAAAATTGTTACATAATGAATTTCTGAGACCTTGCACCAACAAAGTATTATTACCACTTGTTGCTAACGCAGTGCTACTGCAAATTCGCAATAAAATTTAAATCTAAGCGTACTCAATAAATCGATGAGATGCTGAAAACTGTAATATCCTTAGATAGCAACGATTAGAAAGTGGTCAGTTGTTGACAACAGTGCCTGATAATATATATCAAACAATTAATGTCTTAAAAACTAAAACCAATCGCATCCCGAGATAATAATTTAAAATTTACTACCTGAATTCACTATTATTTTTACAAACATCAGTAAATACTCAGTGATAGTTGCTTACTATGAAACAAAATATATGAAGCTTTCACTATTCCATTTTTGTTTTAATCGTCTGGAAATCTTATAAAAATTTTTTTCCAGTTCAGAAGAAAACGGGCAAAACTTGTAAATACCAGAAATTTCAAATACTGTTACTGTTTAGTAAAAACGTAGGAAGATTTTTCCAATTTCAAAACATATGAAGAAGTATAATTATGCAAAACTTCTGTTCTGCTTTGCCCTTTTTGAGAAAACCACAAAAATTGATATGAATTGAAATGACCTTTATGTTAATATTGAATTAAATCACTCTTCACTGCTCTTCGCATTTTTCATTATGCTTGAACAATGTGCGATTCAAAAGATGTTTTCTTTAAAATATGCAATGCGTAAAGAATGTCTATAAATCATAAATTGTTCAAGCACTCATCCCACCATAACAATGTTTGGTAATTGAATTCCATAAACAATGAAAAGGTAATTATTAAGGAGAAAATGTCAGAACAAATTACAAGTCAAATGTGATGTCTGCTCGGAGAATGTAGTGTTGAGTGTGAATAAGGGGTATGCTTGGAAATTTTCAGAAATTTGAAATTTTCATTAGATAAATTCAAGTGTTTAAGGTGGTGACCCGTTTGAAAACGACAAAGAATGGATCCCCGCGCATCGATTGTGTACTACCAAATGCGATATACGTGCTGACATTTGTATGAAAAGCGTTAAAAGCGACAAACAGAGATGCCAAAAATGTATTTTTTTAATTTAAATTTAATGAGATAGTAAGAAACCCTGTGTTCGTAATACAGCATCGGAAATTCAATTTTCAGTATCTTTCACAATAAATCATATCAAACACATTTTACAAACAAACCAAATTAAGCCTAAGCTATTGTACTATTGTACTGCCTCCAACTATTTTGTCATAAAGTTTGAAATGAATTTAGAGAAATAAATTCAAGCCGTGATTTTCCGTTGCTCAAGTCATTGAAGTTCATACTTCTAAGTGTCGGAAAAGTGAATAGTACAATGGACATCAGAATAGAACACCAGCCAGCAAAAATATCAATTTCATTTATTAGGATGGTTTTACATATGCGTGTGCAAAACAAGTAGCAGTATAGTTAGAACTAAAGTATTAATTTTCTCAATTCTAACTTTGGTCAGTCAGGTATTATGCAAGAAAAAAATAAACGACATGTAATGAAAGCACGCTTAGGACTTCCTAGGCTCTCTTAATTAACCGAAGACTTTCGGACAGAAAATTGTCCATAAATAATTTTATACGGAATGTAATTCGAAATAAATTCAAAATTGATCATTTCAGTGCCTGCAGAATGCGTTAAAGGACTGAAGAACCTGTGATAACCATTTTGCTTGCCGTTATCCTTCCTTTCGATTGTTAAAATAAAGGAATCACTTTTATTTTTATTTGTGTTGTCCAGCAGGCAACTCTGCTAAACCTTAAATGATCTCTATATTAGAAGTGCAGTACCACAAATCATACCTGCCAAAGACTTGTCAGCAGTTCACAGTCCGAATGGAGTGGATTTTCTTAATTAATCTGATACATCCTACTCGAGAACTACTCATAAATGACTTTATACGAAATACAATTGCATTCAAAACCGATCATTTAAGTCAGTGCCTGCAGAATGCGTAAAAGTAATAAACTGTAATTACCATTTTACTTTCCTGTAGATACCACAGCAAGATTCAATTTTCCAGTGCTGCATTCAAAAGTCATTTGAAACACACTTTATTTAAATGTCGATTACGAGTAATAAATAAAAGTTGAGGCAAAGTATAACGTATGGTGTGTAAAATAAGATGCTACAAACTATTTCAAATTAAAAAGTGTAAGGGGATAACAATTACAGAAAAAAGGACGACAAATCTCTGACAGCTTGGATATGTCAGATGAAAATGTATTCAGTGTTCACTGTATTCATCAGCAGATTAACTTTAAGAAAAAATTAGAAGCATTGTACACTTAAATAAAACTTGAAAGCAAAGAAATTGTTACTTCTCCGTTACCGTGATACCGACACAGTTTACTAAAAATTTTAAAGCACATTTTAAGATTTCGATAAATCATCTCAAAAATAGCTGCAAAATTTCCAAAAAATTTTCGGTTTTAAAGATTATATCAAAAGTCCTGCATAATTCACAGAGAATTGATAAAAACGGTTAAAAAAAATGTCGTTAAGTACTAAAACCTGGGAAGCGATTAATGCGCTACGTTGATAACCAAGGTGATGAAAAAAATGGTTTGTCACAAATTATAACAATTAATGATGAAACACAACATAAATAAACGTAGAATGCAGCTCCACCTCTGCAATCTCAGCTTTGAAAACGTTCTCACGAATAGCCCTACGAACAATAATCGAAATCATGTCAAAATAGTAACAAAAAAAACCGCAGAGCGAAACATCATTAATCTGCCAGGTATTTGTGGAACTACGAATATGTTCATTTTCTCAATAAAATTTTATCAATTCCACCGAGTTTCACTCAATGAAAAATATTAAATGTTTCAAAAATTCAAGGAAATTATAAAGTTGCAACAATAAAATACGGAAGAACTGGATGAAACATGATGCCAAAAATATTAAATACACTTTTAAAAGCATTGCAGTATTGGATAATTATCTTCCCATAACCTGTCTCCATTAGCAATTCCACTTTGTTACCGTACCAGATACCATAGAGACTTTCCAAACGTCAGAAAATCTCTAAGTATCTCTATCTTGAGCGCAAAATTAAATCCAAGAATTCAGGCTTTATTATCAAAAAATGAATAAGTGGGATTCTCATAGCCATTCACTTGCATCCCATTAACATGTCGCTCCCCTGGAGTGCAAATGTCAACCTGAAATTTAGGAAATTTTTTTGAATTATTCATCTTTAATAATTAATTTCTTTTGATAATTCATTTTTTTCGAACAATCATAGCGCCAATTTCTTCTATCAAATTTTAAATGCAAGACCCTATAAATCATAGTATGTTCGTTATGATAACACCATGGAAATATATGAAAAAGGGATAAACCTCAATAAAACCATGACGTCGTGGTCTCTGACGAGCTAAGACGATGGCAAATGTGATGAAAATAACAGTAGCAACAGATATGAAAATAAGTAGTAAATTTGTTGAAGTTTTGAACACATTTGTCGAAGCATCTTTCGCACTTACCTGCAGAATCATTAATTTAAAATAACTGCAAATTCTAGAAAATGGCTAACAGCCCCCAAAATATAAGATGTACAGAAATAAAATAGAACTGAGTGTAGTGATATATCAGCATCTAGCACAAAAAAACTAGACCTTAAAATGCTGTAGTGATCCATGTCTAACGTAGGATGATCGCGGTGGTAAGTCATGCACCCTAACCGGCTCACTTACAATCGGTTCAATTTCAACATGAAATTCCCGTTCAACTGATTTGCTATTCGACAGAAGCTCTTCATCGGTATCTTCAATGTCATCCTAAAATTGATTTAGGAGAATTAAAAATCTACTCGGAGCTAAAAAAAACTGAACAAGTCCGGAACATGGATCTTACCTCATCACCATCATCATCAATTTCATAGACAGTAGGCTTTTTGTTGAACTTGTTGCCAGGTCTCCTCTGTACAATTTTTTCTATTACAATCTTTTTGGTATTATCGTATGACTGCTTTCTTACTTCAGCGCTTACACCATTATCTTCATCCTCATCATTATCGTCATCTTCCTCATCCGAATCACCAAGTAGTTTTTTTGGCTGCAAAATTAGATGTTCCACACCATTACTGCAACAATATACACATATCATAAAAACCGTTTCTCCAAGTTTTTACAAATTCATGCATTATTTTGTTTAAAAAAATGCAAAGAATCAACAAACCTTCAAATCAACTAAATAAATCAAATTCTGATATGAATACATCTCAGCATAATATAATGATTAGGATGTTAATGAACCAAACAAAGTCATTTCTTTTTCCTTACTAAGCAGTTCTTCGAAAGCAGTCTTGACCAGAAGAAAATAAAACGAAGAAATTAAATCCTAGCTACAAAATTGCATGTAATGCATTAAAACTTACTTCAGAAACAGTAGTCGCTGAGAGTACTGTTTTACGTGATCGTGATGGGTTGTGTAAGCGATCGTATGAATCCTAGAAAAATGGTAATTCAGATATCAGCGTGAAGATAATAATTTTTATCGAAAATCACTTTTACTGTAAAATGAATCGTCCCTTGTTCATTTTACTTTCTTCAGAATTGCAAAGATCACACATAATAATAAAATAGGAATTTATATAATAGAAATAGAAACAATATTTTTTCAAAAAAAAATACAATGGCAATTGATTAAACTACTAATTTAGAATTTTCAAAATGTAGATACTCACTTTATAATAATGTACAAGTTTGACATTTTGTTCATCCCCACCAATTAAAGTATATTCGTCTCCCGTTACTTCTGGTGTGTTTTCTTTACGATAATCAGTCCAAAATTCAACTGAAAATGTATTGCTCAAAGAGAAGTCTGCCTGATATCCACATGTAGCCCACTTTAGTATTAGTTGTGTTACCACTCGGAAATGTCATTGTATCGATAATCATAACTGATTAATACATCCATAGAATAAAAGCGAATATAGGATGAAAAGTAAACTAACAATTTTTTGAACATACATCATGAAATACAGATTGATAATTAAAATTAAATACTTACTAGCAACCGGTCGAACCTGTCGTTCAAGTTCGGGAAAATCTCGAAGCATTGCAAGCGTACCATTTATGCGAAGATCAATATAACGCAACTGATGAATTAGTATTGGTTCGTATGTTTCTGCTTCGTCCTAAAGAGTTGCATATTCGCTCAGAGTGACCTTTTATAATCAAATAAGAGATATAAAGAATTATGAGACAGCGTGTCATATCTGTGATCTGGGAAAGAGATACATTCTTCCATTAAAAAAAATAAAGGCAAAAGTAATATTACTCGATCTGCACGAAGCAAATGCCGGAAACGATTAATCATATGTGTTCGATCTTTTTCCTCAGCACGAATATACGTCTATAACACAGTTTTATTTAAGACTAAATACAATCTCACGAATCAAAACAGTGCGATACTGTAAAACACGAATCGTGTGTTGCTTACTTCTTACTAATAAGCTTCAAAACAAACTGGTAAAGATAAACCTTAAGTGTCTTGAGTACATTGTGTTTATTTGGTGCACCCACTTGCACAGCCAGGGCAGCACGATAATCATGAGTAGCCTGAAAATTGACAGAATTTCTGTATTGTTTTCACTGTTGCTAATCTTAACAAAAACGGATCCTTATTCTCTCCACCTGTTGTAATTCATACATTTTATAGAGTGCAAGAAACACGAATAATGATTAAACAGTCTATGTAAGAGCAAACTGCGGTTCTCACCCATTCGCTAGTTTCCTTCAGCTAGACTGATTAGAAAATAGAAGTGAAGGAAACTTGCACACCTGTCTTTTCTTCTCATTAAGATGCGCTTGCACTCGTTCTTCATGAACATCCTCAAGTTGCTTTTTCTGTTCCTTATTCTCCTCTTCCAATGAAGCAACCTAGAACCAAAAAAAAGTTGCATAAAAGTTTCTTTTTTAATCAAAGCTTCTCCACTATAGTCCGAAACAAACGAACCGTCTTTTGAAATCGCGAAGTCATTTCCTTCTTGAATGCTTCAGCACCCTTTTCGTCCGTCTTCTTCATTTTTTTGTAACGTGTTTCAAGATCAGACCATTCTCGCATAACCTGTACAGTTTGTTGATTATTACCAAAGTCATATAACCATTTAAATTACAACTCAGATTATCGGATGATTTACTTAATCATGAAACTACAGATTCTACAACAATACTTTATTGATTTTAGCGCGATGTCGTTTGTCAACGCGCTGCTGCGCTTCCTTGAAACGTTCATGTTCGTTCACAGGATCAGACATCTTGAAATATGGATCTTGCAAAACGGTCTTGGCCGAAAGATCCTTTTCGTCATCTAAATAAAACTTAATTAAATTAAAGCTAAATATTGCTCCAACATTTAACTACAAATTAAAAAAAAAACTGAAACTTAAAGAAAACTAAAAATTCTACATACCGTCGTCGGAATCTTCGACATACTCACCGTCATCGTCATCATCATAGTCATCGTCATCATCATCGTCGTCTTCAGTTTCCTCTTCTTCCACTTTCTTTTTCTCTAATTCTGAACCTAACTTCATCAAAAAAGATCTATTGCATCATTCATGAACAAGAAAATACAACCGAATCCCAATATTTTATGTCTTGGAGAATTCTCACCACAAATAAAGGAAGTAACAGTAATACCTTCAGTTTTATCATCTCCTGGACAGCAAACAAATTCAACCCCAGTGAAAAGATCTAACCCACAGGGTTCAAGAACTGCAAATGAACGCACTGCCATTCGCTTATCATTGACAACCTAAAATTAAAAGTTATTTAAAAACTGCAAAAAAAGCTAAAAAACTTAATGCATTCATGACATCTTTAAAACAACAGCAATCAGAACTCCTGAAAATTTCCGGAGGTAAGTAAACTAATCTTTTGGAGAAATGACTATGAGTAAAATATTACGGTAATAATTTTATAAAATATGTAAACTAACTTTAGTTTTACACTGTTTGTAGGCAGCATCTTTCCAGTGTGCATAATCATTGCATGAATGACGATCATTGATATGTCCAAATCGACAACCATGTGGTACTTGAAGTGCTTCCGAATGAAACTCGCCAACTGAATATAATTCAGAACTAGTTCTCTTCTTCGACTATCTGATTAAGTCGTTTGCAGAATCTTACAACAGTGCTCAAGTTTTGAGTTATTTTCGAGGAAAAAATCTTCATTTTCCACATTACACAAATCCAGCAAAAAATGAAATATGATAACGACAGAAAAGTAAGCTTACTAATGCATTGGTAAGGCCTCACAGTATGTGTCCATTTACATGGTGAACCCTGCTCACGGCACCACCCAGGAATTTCTACTTCATGTGAATACTCCACTATATTCGTGACGTCCAATTTTGGGTATGCCTAAGACACCAAATATTTTCATTAAAACAGCAATATAAAATTTTTATTAAAACAGCCGGAGAAATAATTTATTTTTGAAAGATTCTAAAAAAAGAATGAGTAATGACCAAAAACGAAAACTGAAGGTAAAAGGACTTACTTTTCGGCAATATTTTAATATATCGAGTTTTCCACTAAGACATGTTGCAAGATTACTGGAATCGCTCATCCATGCTCCATCTTCACCCATAAATTTGTTTCGGAAACCACACTCAAATGCGACCAGTGGAACAAACTTCTCATGCTTCTTTTCTTTCCGTAGGTCTGTGTTAGCAGCAACATTCTGAACACGAGAGTGAAGTTATTATAAAATCTTCGGATTTCTATAAAAAAATTCTAATTAACACCGGAATTAAGCTTATTAACAACATGTCTATATGACTGTAAAGCCAAACATTCATTTTTCCCAAACACACAATATTTCAAATAATCAAAAAGATGAAAATCATGAGAATTTTAAACAGCCTTTTAACTATAACGGTTAGGCAAATTATTGTAAGTTGCAATACTCAATTAATACAATTATTTGAGGTAAACTACAACCCTCATTCTTAAGCTCTTACTAAAACGACTAGTTTCAATCCCTTATTATTGCTTTTCCTTTTTTTCAAATTAGAAAGAGCAGTCCCAATTAACAGCATTTTTAACTACTATCCTAACCAAATGAAAAAACAAGCAAAGCTGAATTTCTAGTGGCTACCGACTACACAAAGCATTCAAACCACTACTATGTTAACGCCTGACAAATTCACAACATGACTTTTTTGGAAAATTTTGATATTACAAAGAATATGCCTAAAATTACGAGACTGTTGCTTATAGCACATTACAATGTCTGTCAGTTATAATATAAACTGTAAATTGAATTTAATTAAAAAAATGAATTTCTGCACGTTTTTTTTACTATTAAAATGCTGCAACAAGAAGCATTTGTGGGCAATACTTGACGGTTCAAAACTTGACTCAGTTTTCACACTTCCTCAGAAAAGAAAAGATGTCCTCATCTATACATTTCTACATACAATTTACAATCTAAATGTATTTTAAAAAATAAATACGCAAACCTTAATGTATGCATATAATGAGAATTGTACGATCAACAACAGAGACACCATCAAACTACCCCCGGCCATCTTCCTGAAAAACAAAGATTCTATGAACTGCACATTAAAATAAAGGAAATTTAAACGCAATAAATGTCGCAGTTAGATTTACATCAAAAACAAACTGTTAAAGCAGGTAACCACTGTACTTCCAACGACTCCCTCACAGCAACATTACATTACATGTGTCCATTATATTTATACGATGCACACACGCATTAATGTAACGAATAACGTAGGCAGGAAATAATCCAGAAGTAACGAAATTAATGAAACCGAAACAAAAATTCTTCCAGGTTGTACTTCAAGACAAAGAATATGGTGACTAGAAAAATTTGTTATAGAGAGTGAAACTATCTTGAGATCACAACCAACACATTTTATAAAAACGGCGAGATTGATAATACACACTGTAACTGACGTCATGTTCGCCTGTTAACATGCACATTTAATGGTTGTCGGTGCAACATAAAAGCCAGTAGATGATACCTATATTTTAATCGGAGAAAAATTCGTCAACTTTGTATAAAGAGCCCAGAAATGACAGACGGCATTGATACCAGCAATAGATCAATGAATGTATCCCTAAGATAAAAAAACCTATAGCCTGAGAATTTCTCGTCCCCTTGCAATCCTTTAATCACCTTCAAGTAATTAATAATAGTGAAACAAACAATGAAACAATGTAGCTTTAATCAATGACATTAACAATCTATGATAAATCATTTTGAGTATCTGTAAAATCCATGCGATTATTAATGCTCAAAGATGCTTGTCACCACAAAATTTCATTATCAATTCTCTCAGTTAAAAAGAGGAAGGGAAGGAAAGAGAACAGGAATGAAGGAATGATGTTAAAAAAGCAGAATGTTTCATGAAGTCAACTCCAGTAACATCCTCTCTTTCGTTTTACCTGTCCCTCCCCACCATCTAATCATTTTATTTCGTTTTCGATTTATTGAACTGCTGTTTCCAGTCCTTTCTAACCATACATTAGCCGACAGTCTTTCTTTTCCTTCGTCTTTTTTGTCCCTATCTATTTTCACCTTAATTTAGAGTGGAACTACATCTCACACGACTCCATACTTCTTGTTTAATATTAAGGTATTTTTCTATGATCAAGTCTTGTACATTGAACCAATTTGATCACTAAAGCAGATGCTTTTATTCAACTTCAATGACTGTGTCAGCCTTCACTAAGCAGTATTCTGGGCCTACATAGATTTATTTAAACTGACTCCAATCGTTCTAAATCAGCTTTGAAGATTGCTCAATTCTTGACTTCAAGTAACACCTCAAGCACATGTAGGGGAAAGAGGAAGAGAGAGATAAAGACGGAAAAGACATTCGATATGTCCTACAAAACGACGACAGACATGAATATACCGTCTCAAACAGGTGTCTTTCTACGCAGTATGAATGCACGCGTCGCGCTTGATGTTTGCGTACAGCGTCATCCGCAGAGTTTCGTAGACTGTCTACTATTGTATTCTTTTGCCGTAGGGTCTTTTTCTCGCAAGATTTATCATCATTCCGACTACTTCTTATGTTATCCCTCTACCATCCCTTACTTAATCACAAGTAATCGCTGTGGGCGAGGTAAACGATCCAAAGTTGATTAGTGGTGGGCCTTAACATGCGAGTAAAGAAGCTTTAGCCTATTTACTACGTTAATTATATACCTTCGGCCCTATCATCTACAGACTTCTTTTTGTTACATCTATTATTTGTATTGAAATAAGACTTATATGTCAACAGTTCACTGAATCATATATGAATACTAAATTAATCTACCATACTGCATATGTTCCATTTTAAAATAAAATATTCGAGGTTTTTCAAACACCAAGGGATTGAACGGACCTTTTTCAAACAAAAAAAATACTTCAATCCGCTTGGTGGAATGTGCTACTGAACTCATTCTAACTCATGAACTCATATAGCAAAAAACTAGATAATTAAAATGAACCAGCAAAATCCTTGGAGAGCTCCATTTGTCTTATAAGTAATAGTTCGAGGCTTACCGTGCTTGATTCTGTTTGGAGGTTTTTGAAATGTTTTAATTCATCTTATGCTCACCAACAAAATCCACATAACTTCCTAAGGGGAATTTATCAGCTCTTTGATTGCATCAGGCTATTTACAGATACATTTCCCTGATGTACGTTTTATCAATTAGTGGAACAAATTGTTAGCATTTCCAAAAAAAAATGGACAGAAGTGTAAATTAAAGCACAAGCAAAATATTTTGTGTGCTAAAGCATCTGTTTTCATTGATAGAAGGTGCACAGTGTAACTTCAAATCTGATAAATCCAGCGGAACAAATGTAGCTGGTAATCTAACCAGTAACCATCAAGAAGTTCGACATGCCAAGAAATTCTTAAGCCGAATGACAAGATAGGAAGATTTCATGGCTTCGTTTTGCGACCTCACTCTAGGCACTTTAAATTTAGTAGTAGGTAACTGTATTTTAAAACCTAAATTTACAAAATGATGCCTTTTTAACCATAGCAGCTATCACATTTGCGCATAAATTTCAAGTAAGCAATAAATTACGATTTCGCTTTAAACGGATAAGGAATACGAGCGCACTTCAACCTTCGGACGAAATTCATTTAAATCCCAAGAACATATAAGCCAGTAGAGCCTTTTCTTCCAGTTACTGTGTACGCTAAAAGATTAGAAGGCAGGAAATGGAAAGTGAGGAAAATAAATGTTAGTAAAGATTCAGATATGAAAGAATAGGAGGAAAAAAAAGTGGAGTACAAAGTAAAATTACGGGGGTTTTCCTCTAGAAAAAGGGAGAGTTGGGTGACAAAAAGAAATAAAAAATAAAAAAGTGATGGACAAGTATTTGAGAAAAGGGAGAGCGCAAATGAACGCTTTTTACCTAAATGCTTATTTCCACCTAACGAAAAGCTTTCTTAAAAACACTTCATGAAATGACCATTGATTTAAAAAAGTCTGCTGAATAATGAAAATGCTTCACATATGATACACAAACGAAGGATGTTGCAGAGCAGTGGGATGAGATCGATATTTCTAAATCAAAAATAAATCAATCGCTTTGTAAAATTGTGTAGAGAGAGGTAGAGAGCGGGAGAGAGATGGAGAGAAATGGAAAAGATGAGAGCAACAGGTTCTAAAAACAAAATTTATTAACCCTAAAGATTATGCACACTCCCTTAAACAGAAAGTTATTCGTGCTTTCATAATATCCTCAAACCTGAATCACACTTGCTTACACGTAAATATTATTCTATCCTGAAGTAATTAAAGCTAATTCTTGGGTTATAAATTTTCAAAACAAAACATTGCAACTCAGAAAGCATTTATAGACTCCTCACCACTGTTACCGAATTAAAGCAGATTCGGTTGATTTCAATTCTTGCCTGGCAATAATGAAAAAGTGATAAAATACATGCGTAGTTTACCGTCAAACTTTATTGCCTGGAATAGTTCCTAACCAAAAAATCAGATTTCCTTCGAACAGGGATGCTTTAAAAAACAGATTGCAATGTGCCTGTAAAAAAAGAATGGACATCTCGCTTATATGAGGAAAAACTCTAAGAATGGCTCGCGTTAGTGATGGAAAAAGAAAGCAAGAATGATTATCATCACTACCACTACGACCTTAAAATAAATTGAAAAAAATGAATAATTCAACGTGGTACGCATTCTTTCTTACATTATGTACCATGCAGCAATCACTTGAAGATTTCTCGCTATTAGCAGATTATCATAAAATTTCCTCTATATGAAAATGGTCACCTAACTAAGAAAACGGTAACCACGAGATCTTCGGTGAAATCAAAGATACTACTGTCAGAGAGTTTGGAAGTGGGCACTATCCGAAAAAAAAAAATCATCTAATCCGAAAAGTAAAATTACGATCGTGAATACGAAATGAAGTTAACCTACATTATGGACAAGGATACAGATGATCACTTTAAGAGAAGAAAGTGTAACCTGCGTAGCAAAGCCAGTGCATCGGTGTTTCATTTCTTTGCTAGGATTAGGAATTGGGTGGATGCTATCAAAAAAAGCTAGCAGCGATACAAAAGAGGAGAGATTTACGACCGTTGTCAAATACAATCCCAACAAATTCACTTGAGAAAAGTTGAAGGAGGATATGAAGGATTGAAACTATCTAAAGAAATGTACTACTTTACTTCGCCAGTGTTGCCGGAAGATGCAAATGTCCTGTCTTCTCTTGTATTTATCAACTATCGGAGAAGGGAAGTGGAAGATTGGAAATAGCTCCCATCTAGAAACCACAACACTTTCCAGACGGTATTTTTTAATGCGATCACGAACAACACACATAGCGAAGAGCTTCATGTATCAAAAATATGAGATGCATATGATATGGAAGAAGAATACGAAGACATTACATATTTAACTGATGGTGAGGTAAGAAAGTAAAAACATTACATAAGTGAAAAACAGCATATGGACGATACCTGTTTTTGAGCGGCAAACATCACCAACAGTCGATGTTTGTTGACTCTTCCACTTCAAAGTGAATCTCCTAACGCACTTTTTTGCGATGCTGATATAACTGCCAATTTAGCACTGTGCAAATTTCCACTGCTCAAACATAAATAAGACGTTTTAACCCATTAAATAAACACATGTGTTCAGTGTAGGACCAAAGTGACAGTATCTGTGCATTTACCATCCAAAAATCCTTCCGTTAGACGAAAACCATGTTAAACAAAATAGGGTATATAATTCTAAATAAATGAAATATATTCAAATTTAATCAATAAGGCATTCCAACCTTCTCTTGTGGTAGAGCAATACATTGAGAAAACAGAACGTAGTCCATGTACAGAAAGACATAAAACAAACAAGAAAAAGATCGCTTTGTCATTTATGTTTTGACAACGGCAAAATCATAATTGAATCTGCTTAGTTAGTAAAAACATGTTTTCGATGAAGACATAAAAGTGGGATAAAATTGGACTGTAGCAAGTATGCAATACAGTTTACTAGCTATAAGTATGAAACCGATTAGGGTACTGAAGAGTGATAAGAACTGTGATATGAGAAGTTGATAAGAATTATAAAGATAGCTGAAAATTCCAAGTGTAACAATAGCTGAATGTGTGCGACTGAGTACGTCAGAACGAAATGAACTTTAATTGTTCTCATAAGACCCGCAGGTATTCATTTCTAAAGATGTTAACTTTGGGGTGATAATTTTTGGAGTGACAATAAATTAATAAGAAGAGTCTTGAAAACATTTTGTTCAAATAATAATATTCAATAGAAACAAAAGAGAAGTCCGGAAAGAATACAATTGAAAGGTAAAAGGTAAACAATGAAACAGCGATTGTTTCACATGGGAGGAAATTTAAGGAATCTTCAGCTAAAGAACTAAATTAAATCTCTTTAACTTAGAATGAAAGTGAGGATTGATTGAATGACTAATTTCAAATGCAATCTGTTGTAGCAACAAAATAAAAATGTCCACATTTTTATTCAGCTGAATTCCAATTCAGCTGAATAGGAGAAAAGAAAATTTCATCCACAAAGGTAACAACAACAGATGGCAAGTAGCGGGGACCAATTCATATGAAATATTGAATAGGGATGGATGAAAGCCAGTTTGTAAAGATGATGATGTAGTGAAGAAAGTTAAATACGGAATTGTTATCTTTCTCTCTCTCCCTCTCTTTCTCTCCTCCACCATTGGGCAGTTTAGCGAAGCATAGAAAGTTCTTTTTCTCCTTCAAAAAAGTAAAATACATCATCGCAAATGCCTTCACATCACAGACACACAACTCTTATCTATTTGCAGGACTGCTGAATGCATGCATGAAGCGGACGATAATCGTACCACCTCATCCCATCCAGCAAATAAACCACTACTGATAAGCACAAATGTGAAATCTTTCCCATTTTCACTTCATTTCCCATCATTCTGGCAAACATTTCACACATAAAAGAAATGACCTCATTTAATACGGTACGAAATTAAGTGATTTAACGGTGCGTGTTTCAATCCCATAAGTCTTCGCAGAGCAATTTCATCATTTTCACAATAACTTTTGTAAAAATGATTTATAAAATATACTAATGATAAACTGTTACAATAAATGAAACTATTGCAAGACTTAAAACCGTCTTTTCCTCATCATACATTCATAGGTGAAAGTTCGCAGTTCGCAGCATATCACATAGCTGACGGACAAACCTGGAGCTTAAATTCTTCATCATTCCTAAAACAGATATAGATATAGATGTTATCAGCTCATTCGAGAAAAACACCTACTAATTTGTAGTGATCTAAGTCTTAACTAAATGATGTAACCCAAATAACATGTAGAAATAATGTAGGAAGGCTTATTCGAGAAGGTCTATAAAATACCCTTCCAAATTATTACACAAATTACCTAAACAATCAAATTAAACACTCTTCCCTAATCTAACAACCTTATAATCTGAATTGCATTTATCCATGAATTATTCTCTTTAATAAATAATTCAAAACTCATTTGCAATTTTCTCACAGTTTTCATTAGAAATCAAACAAGCGGATTTAAAAAGAAAAGTTTTATTACAGAAATATTGATAATATTTGGCTAAAAGGAATCGAGCAAATAAGCTGGGATTCCAGAGCAACAACTCCGAACAACTTACTGAGCTTATCCACCCATCCAATGATTTTTTTCCTAGCATAATTTTAAAGGCTTATCAACAGATGTATTATCTCAGCAAGGAAGAAGTGGAAGATCCGTATGGCACAAATAATGATGACCATTGCTCGTATATTGATCCTCTATCAATTTTGCAAAACTTTCTCACATCCACACAATCCATACACTTTATTTAATGTTTTCGATGAACAATAATTTGAAGATTCCGGAACACTTCATCCTTCGTCCATTCCTATAAATGAGACCCTAAAAAAGTTAGTTGTCATTCTAAAGGGTTATGATTTCACGCTTAACTTTTGTTTATTTCTTGCAGTGATTTTCAAACTACATAAGATAAAGTGCTACTAACACAAAAACACAAATCTATTGAATGAATAGTAGGCAATAATTATCTCATCCGCCGTTTCATATGAAACATTAAAATTATAAAAAAAATAAGAAGTGATAATCTGACAAATGAGACCACTCAATCTTTTGCTTCCTTCCTTGAAACTTAACAAATGTATTATGAAATTTGTGTGTGTTTATTAACAGGTAGATTTTTCCGATAGTCTAGGCCATAGCAAACGCATGCAACACTTAACTTTTCGTACTATTAACCTCCAACCACAATTTGATAAAGTTTGGAGATGTTCCAATCAGTAGAAAAATTGGAGAATACAATCAAATTTTGGTTTCAATTAAGCCATTCATAGTGAATTAGTGGCAAAACAAAAATAATGAGTGAAAATGTGCTTCGCGAGAATCTTTTAAAAGTTAGATAACTGGGACATAGTACCTTTTCATTTCTATCATAAATTTCAATTACTTAAAATGCAAAAATTTAAAAGCAAAAATAACAATTAAAATACTGTCATATTAGTATCTGGTGCTAAAATTTGTAAAAGTTAATATGAGAAGGGATAGATCGGTATTAGATATTATATGTAAGCAATTGCTCTCCCACATCTAAGAACAACTTCAAAGTACGTAAGGCAAAAGGTCAAGCGAAGTTGAATGGTGATAGTAGCAGATGGGCTTGTTTCTATTTCTTATAGGATCTTTTCTGAAAGTTTTCAAAACTCTATATTTTAAGCAAACACTGTCCTGTCTAGCATTCCGGGAGTGACTTCTTTTTAATAGATCATTTTCAATAAAATCAGAAACATTACACTTACATTTTCAAGCTTAAGCTAACTACAGATAAGACGAGATAGTGCTATTTAAAGGAGTGTTTAATTATTTCTTGTTGGAAAAGAACATTTTTGAAAGAGCAAAAAAGGATCAACAAAGGTAATGTGGCTGAAACTGATAGAAAAAACAAGACACTATAAGGACGGCATTTCCACATACTATGAATATTTATTTCACTTCTTCACATATTTTCAGAGAAAACGTAGAAACATCATTAAACATGATGAGATGCTGTCTCTAAATGTCGTCGTATGACTTAGTTGTCGCTTTAAAGTTGAATTTTTGTTTCAATTCCAATTTAAGCTATCATCAGACTCCCTCTAACTACTATTATTTCCCATCTCCTGTAGTTTTACTGAACACATATTACTTAAATTATTCCAGAAAATAATGAGACTGCTTTCATACCGTTAAATTATATTCCATACTTCTACGCAAACTACTGTAACTGACGTAAGGACCGGTGAAAGTTTCTGCACTCCATAGATCTCTACTCATTTGTTACATTGATATCAATATTTCTAAAATCAAAACCACGCCTTTCCCCAGTACACAAGGCTTATCAAATTCAAGAAATAGGTAGTGCAGTCAGTTATTGTTTATTCGGATTGCCTATTTATTTTCAGGATGAAACAAAGGAATGGATTAATAATATTTCGAACATCCTGATTGTTTGGCTGATCAATGTGAAATCGCAGAAATAACTACTGTAAACAGGGATAGATAGTTATCATTATGGGATGCTAACAATGCAGGCTTTTCTTCTCCCAGCCAAAGAGAGAGAAACGGAGGGATTAGCTGAGGTAGCTGATAAGAATAGAGCTTAAGCGAAAGAGAAATTACTCTCTTTCGCTACGCCATCGAGTAGCTTGCATTTTACAAACAGAACAGAAGAGAGTATGCAGCCAAGGGGACCAGTGGAATGAAAACAACAGTGTCAAAAGAAAATCACCTCTTCACACGATGAATTAGAACCACAAAAAAAGATACTTTTTGAGATGGAAGGATGTATGTGTGTCGTAGCCATCCATCTCTGCAAAGCCGAACAGGTGATCTGTTTGTTTCTACACTACCATCGGGAGGGAATATCGATCCCCAAGCAAACTTCAACACTTCTTCAAGATGAAACTCTCTCTGTTGCAGCCGATGATGACTCATCCCTTCTTTTTCAGTAATAAGAAAAAAAAGGAGATCCACACTTACAGTTCCCTTATTTTTAAATGCTTTAATTTCTTTCATTACGATAAATGTCTCTCTCAAGTCTGCTTGCAAATAAAATAAACTGAAATGTTGATAAGTGAGAACAGCTGGATATAATTCGAGAACATCCAGTCCGCAGTGACTAATCTCAGCTAAAAGTCAGGTGTGTATGGTAGACAAGGGAAGTGTTTTTAGAGTGACTATTTCCGTTTCTATTTACTCGATCTGTGCATGAAAAGGAATGAAACCAATCACTGAGAAACAGTATGAGAACAGTTTAGTTATGAAAATTCGCTTCTTTCATTGCTATTTTCAATCACTAAATTTCAGCCAAATAAATCTCACATTTTACTCTCCGTATTACAAAAATTTATATGAAAGGTCACTTGCATTATTCCACAAGGAAAGGAATTCATGGAGAGACAATGAAATAAGTTACGGAGGGTAGTAGTAGTAGCACGTATGAAGATGTTATAATAGACATGAACTGCAAACAACGAAAGAGGTATAGTTGTATTAGTGAGAGTAATGGGATACAGCGGTGAAGCGGGAATTAAGGATAATGGTAATGGCAAAGGGGAGGGGTAAGTAGACGAACCGGAAAGGAGTGCAGTGGGAGAGGTGCTTCGTCTCCAATCGTTCGAAAGCAAAACACTCGCGACAGATGTTTACCGTAAGTATGGCGACGAGGGACTGCGCATGAAAACAGTGAGGAGCTGAAAGAAGGCTTAACAGCAATGTTGAATAATCGAACTGAACAACAAACAAATTTGCATATAGCATGCAGTTTGCAGAACTTTGGCACCACTCATTGCGCACACTGCTTTATATGCCAAATTCAGAAAAAGTAAGATATAGTGTGTTGTGTGTGTGTGTGTGTGTGTATGTGTGTGCATATGTGTGTCTGTCTTCTAGTCTGTCTGTGAACGTATGATCGTTTACGTTGGCAGAATGTATCCAAACGGGTAGCATTGACCCCTATTGAATTGCTCCCTCTGGGTGTGATTATGGGTGGTGATGGGGAGAGGGAGAAAGAGAGGGAGAGAGAGAGAGAGGGAGGAAAAAGAAAGCAGTGAATAAATGAATAGATAAGTGCGCTCCATCACTTTTTCACATCATCAGTAATGAAATCACTTCGTGGACCGATCTGTCCTAGCGTCCGGAATACCTCTGGCAGGGCGAAAAGGCAGAGTTGGATTTGAATAGTAAGAATCAATGTTAGATACAGATTAGTGTCATTACGTATAATGTTTGTAGTTTCAGTATTTATTAATGGCTGTAAATATTAAATACTTTAATTTTACGTACATTATTAGCTACTGACCTATAATCGTCAATAGCAGCAAAGAAAAAACAGAAAGGGTTTAAATTAATAAATGCATTTATATTGCTTGTTGTATTTACGGGAATTGTAATTGTAGCAGCAATCAGTAGAGATATTAAAGCATTTAAATTACTGGTATTTATGCTGTACAGAAAGGCCGCAATTTCTGTAGCATTTATTGCACTGATATAATATTAGGTTAGAGCTTTTTTGTGCACATGCATTTTTGTTGTGTTCACGCACGTGGATGTATCCATTAGTCCAGGACTTTAACCTTCCTGTCAAATTTCCATGAATGTTCTTAGTATGCAAACATATCTAGCAGTTATGAAAACTGCACCTGTCACTTGATGAATTCAAAAAGGTTCACAATTATTTTAAGAAATGTTCATGAAGGAATAGGAGGAGAGCTGAGGAAGAAATCCGGTGGATACTAAAACACCGACAGTAATACAATCCAAATCACTCTGAAACAGTAAAACGGAACATTCTCCAGAACTCGTCTTTTTTAACATTTAGCATTTGTACCAGAAATGAACTTACAAAAACAGTTTCAAGGAGAAGTGTTCTAAAAATTCGAGTACGGACGAAACTAATATTATTTATAAGGAAACGTTTAGGTAAGTAAATTGATAGAAATTTAGAAAATATATCTTCTCATTTCCAGTTTTCTAAGAGGACAGAAATGAAACAACAGAGTTATTTGTAATTTTCAATCTTGAATTTTTGTTGGTTTAGGGTTATACTAATTGTGAACTCGAATTTAGCGATAATTACGCTCCAGATCATGTTAAAAACCTCCTCATACAAATTTTAATAAAAGTATAATAAAGACCTTTTCCAACTGAATTCAAAATTCGCTAATTTATAATGCCAGAGAAATGCTGTGTGGTGCTATGTTTGGTGCGAAGAAAACTCTCCTGTCCAAATTCTCCTACTTTAACTTGCAACAGAAGTTTAATGCTCACCAAAATTTCTGATTTATAAACTTCAAATTTTGTAACTGTGGAGGGATGGTTTGATCTCTTCATGGTTAACGCATACTTTAAAATAAGCAAATGAGACAATTCGCCGCACTGCATATCATAAAAGTGTTATTTCCGTGAATACTGCTATTCTTCAACGTTTTCAGTTTGAGAGAAAAGTGCATCTCATAACTCATCCCTAATTAAATTTTCAATGATTTCTCAATTTTAATAGTATTATTTCTTCTATTTCTTTCCCGTTCATGGGAGAGTATGGTCTGATAACAGAATGAACTAATAGGTTTTCATCTATTTCCTTGAAATAGTCTGAAATAAAGAATTATGTTGTCGCGGAAGCTTTGAATTTATTGTTCGTAGTTCCACAACACTAATACTTCGTCGTCAAGCTTTATTCGGCAACTGATTTTCAGTAGCAGAAGTGTAAGC
>JABVXW010000394.1:0-46700 GCA_013365375.1 Litomosoides brasiliensis
AGCATTAAAGCGCTGCTGTTGCGCTAGAAGGAGAATAGAATGTCGGCTACGGGTGCGAAGGAAGAAAGGAATAACAGTGGAAACTGAAGGAACAACAGATAGATAACTGCCGTCTGAGAGGATAAATCTTCAAATTTCGGCCGGAAATTAGAGTAGCATCAATGCAGTTAAACAGAATTCCAAATAACTGATAGATTTATTCGAAAATCTGCCCCTTCTGAGTAGAAGGTAGAACTTAACTAAACTAAGTGGCAGAATAAGCTGAGAAGGATGAGCGGAAAAATCTGTTAGAAAGGTAGCAGGAAGGAAATAAGCTGCGGAAAAATGCTTGCCGAGTGCCGAATGGTAGTTGCAAAGCAGTGGAGTAGAAGGTGGATTTGTGCGTGTAATGGGTGAAGTGTATCAGAAAGCAAACAAAGACTTGCCGTCACTTACCGCATTGCATGAAGAATTCCTGGCGGTTTCGGGAAATTTCTTTCAGACAATGGAAATTGTGAGATATTTGTGGAACGGCTGCAGGCAGATGAATGTAATTTCGTTTTATTTATAACGTTGAAATCAGCAGAGAAGTTGCCACTGATGAAGTGTCTTCGGTCAAGAAGAGCGATGCGAAATAATCTTCAACCTTAAAACATAGTTCCTTTCTTTGAAAGTTAAATAGTCCATAAAACAATTCCTTAAGAGAGAGAGAGAGAGAGAGCAGAATTTCTTTTATGAAATATTATTTCAATTAAATGACTTATGTTTCTTTCACTTTCTCTCTTCCGGTGTAATGCGAGTAAATGTTTTCTTTCACTGTTTGCAATTTTTCCGATATTTAAAATGATGGAGCAACTTCAGAATTTATTTCAGTTTAATTTATTTTCCAGTTTGAAAACTTAAGTTTCGACTTCTTGGTTTCATAAGATTTATGAGCTGTGTTAACTTGGCACAAACGTAATGTACTTGAGGTTTCAGTAACAGTAATTTATATCTATTCTCGTTTTATTTCTCGTTTTTCTATTGTCATTTTCATTTTCAGAATTGTTAGAAAAAATTGGAATAATATTTAAAGTGCAATGTACTTTTATATGAAAGAAATGCAGTAGAAATTATAAAATAGAATTGAACTCATTAAATTTATGAATTAACATTACTTTTATGCAAATTTATTTTCCACAACAAATCGATTACTAAATCAATTAGTTTGATTATTATCGTTAATAATTTCATCGATCAGTTTACTTCTAGCGCAGGTTGCTTTCTCACTGAAATTAAACAATGAATAAGATGTGACTGTAAGATGTACAATAACATTAAAGTTGCTTTTTCCCCCACATTTATTTGCCATTTTTTAACTTTTTTAGGAAACATTAATTGCATCGAAAATTTTGATTTTATTATTGTTTCATTGAAATAACATAAATTGATATTATGTGATTCAAATTATTAAAATATTTTGTTACGCTTTTTCAAGTACTACTAGCCATCTCAGTTTTATTGTCATTACACATAAGTGAATCAGCTAATTTCAGACTTATCATCATCAGTCATCATTCCTGGATTCATTAGATGACTGCTAAATTATTAATTTTACTCCGCCTTTATCACTGTATCAGACCAACTCATTGCTGTTTCAATAAAATAAGCTGATAAAATCATTTCATAATTCGGTGGGTTTTATTTTTTCTTTAAATTCAGCGGCTTACAATAAAATTGACGACGATAACTAAAAGTTGTAAAACTGTCGTATTCTGTTACTATTTGATAACTTTGTTTTTGGATTATCACTTCCAAAAGATATCGCACATTTAAAAAATCGGAGTGCACTAATATTTCTTTCGGATGATATTTCCTACGATCCATGCAATTTTTGTCTAATTTACTATTTTTATTTCCGTCCGTCCTATCCCACTTTTTCCTACAAACACATTGTTTTCTCACGCATACTCTTCCTGCTTTTTACATTTTCGCAGCCACAAAATTAATTCATTTCGAATGAAAATTCATTTCTCCCTGCATGATTCATCACTTTCATCTTTTTTAATTTTCAACAGCGCCAAATTTATAGATATATAACTCATCTATTTCCGTGATCGTCTCACTTATTGCGAGAAAACAGTGGTGGAGTAGGATGCTTTTAAGTATAAATGAAATTGGAAAAAGAACGAAAAACAGTAGTTAAATTGGCAATGCTATTGGTTTTCTGTTATATTGCCACCTGTAATTCATAAAAAAAGGTGCGAAAAGGTCTCTCTTTCCGCAGCAACTTCCACTCTATCCTTTTTCTTCATTTGATAAGTCAGATTCCTCACAGCATTTATGAACACAACTATTTTCTTAGGAAAAAATCACAGATTGAAAAGTGAGCTGTAAGCGATGCAAAGTCAAATGAGCACAATTACATTATCAGATGATCCATTCAAATTTGATTCATTTCATTGCAAACGTTTTGAAAAACCACACGGTAGCACCAATAGCAGGTCAGTTCTTCAGTGATATTTCGAAAATTTTACCATTGCCTTATTATTCAAACTTATTTGAAATTGTGTCTTATTATTCAAATTGTCTTGTGAATTTGAAATTTGAGACTTTTTCTGTGTGATATTAAGGATTGGTGAAAATGGGATATTCGTAAAGAAACCCGGGAGAATGGATGGACGATGGCGATATGCTAGGAGTAGGAAAAAAATTTCAATTAAAATTTAAATACAAACATAATGTAAATATCAGGCACAGTGAGAAACAGCTCTTCCGCAAAGAAAAAAAGTGTCCCCCACCTGCCTATTATCAAACTGATATGAAAGTGGAACAAAGAAGAACTATTCCATGTTGGGAAAAAACACGATTTTTCAAATCAAATTCATTGTTGTTGTTATCCCTCTCTTTCTGCTTCTCTCCCGCTCTTTTCATCTCTCCCCCACTACCTCTCCTTCTCTCTATCTCGCCTTCCACCTTCTCTCTCTCCAAATCACCGAAATACTTAATTATCTGTTTGGAACTTGTCCTCTCTTGTCACGCACAATACAACGATTGATTTCGACAATGCATACTCTCTTTACGATCACTTATTCCATTCATCCTCTCATTCACACATCGTTTCATTCATATGTGCTGTTACTCATCCACCTGTCCCTCCCACACAGTGTCTCTTTTCATCTAAAAATTAATCTCTGACATTTAGCAAAATTAAATTCATTGAACAAAATAAGCTTAGCAGAAATGGAAAAGAAAAGGAATGCAACAAAGAAAGAAATGAGACATTTCCGACGCCAACGTCACGTCTCTTCTATCACTCAATTGTTTCTAACTTGTCATCCAGCCAGCTACGGCAGAATTCGATGCAGCACGTTAGAAATTCCACTCAAATGAAAATTCCAAGCCTTTAATGGTAAGAATAAGTAAGTAGTGATAATTTCTATCACAGCTTAATTCATTAATTAAGAACCATTCTCGCTTTCCGTTTCATTGAATTTTTTTTGAGTGCCATTTCGGTTTGCTTTGAACAAAAAGAAGCGTTGTGACGGCACATCCTTCCTCGTTGTTCATTTATGCCAAATAAAGTTACTTAATTGTTGACCGCAATGTTGTCGCCGGAAAAATGTGAACTGTAAAAATGGTCGTTAAATGTTACAATAACATTTTCCTCTCGTCGTCTACCCTCTTTTCCTTAGGATTTCTGAAGAGGCACTTTCTCTTTTGCTTTCTTATTTTCATTCAAACAATCATTCATGTTGAATTTATTGAACTTTTTCAGCTTAATTTCAATCACTGCTTCTTACAATCTCATCAGCCCTTAAAATACCCATAAAACTTGCTGAATTGTAATAAATTTAAATCGCATGATTTTACGCGGGAATAGGCAAATACAATTTTTTGTTTGATTTTATTTATAAATATTTTATTTTATTATTATGTGAATTTGTCTCATGTGGATCTGCTTAGAGTTAGATTCGATTGAATTATTTTATTCCATGCGTCCCTACTAGTATCCTGTGTTTCGACAATAGAATCTTGTATTCCACCGTGATTGCTGAAATCCTTTCTTTCGTGACTTTTCGGCGATTAACGTAATTTCCATATACCTAACATGTCGCAAGTTTTAATATATGCATATGAACGTGTACGTAAACGTACGTGTGCAATACACAATTTCTTAAGTTACATCAGTTATTAAATCACTGCTTAAATTACTATTCTGCTTGCCTTCCTACTCACTTGTTTGTTTCAATCAAAGTTAGAGAAACAAAAAATGTCAGAAGCAAATTGAATCTGTCACTGACAATTTAGTAATTTCGGCAAGTAATAAGCATTAATGTTAAATACTGCAAATATTAAGCATTTCGGTTTTACGTAATTGTAAGTTTATGAAATAAGTGATCAATAATTGTAACATAGTAGACATCAGGTGTTAATAACTTGATCGTTTATTGCTAAACAATAAATTTGAATACTGCTTCATCAACAGTGCAAGTATTCAAACTTGAATACCTGCCGTCAATATATCATTGCTTCACCATACATACCGTAATCCTTATATTTTTTTACTTCCTTAAACTTCAATTATTTGCAACCTCTTGCAGCAACTTGATGTCACCTGAAAAGCTAAAAGTTAAAAATGGATTACGAGATTATGCGTGCTTGGTCCTTTTGTTTGTTATTAACTTGATTAATTACATGGATCGATTTACAGTTGCGGGTAAGTTACACTCTTTTGTTATAGCCTGGCTTTCTTCATTTTATTTTTGAGCCTTTTGACAGTTATCATTATTACAACCAAAAAGTACACTGGAGTTTAACAAAAAATATATTGCCGTATCGAATCTGTCATTGGTTTTGTTAAATTCTCTCCAGTTTGTTAGACCATTAATAAATGTTAAAGGAAATTATGGGATGTTATTAAAGGGATTTAAATCGCAGTTTTTTTTTATATTTAATGATGATAACATCGGGATATACGTAAGGTACGTTACAAATGTACTAATTTCTTGAATTATGACAGTTTCAGGTGTTTTGACAGAAGTTCAAGCATTTTTTTCTATTGATGATACCGGAGCAGGTTTACTACAAACAGTATTTATTATATTTTATATGGTAGTTGCACCACTATGTGGCTTTCTCGGCGATCGGTTTCATCGTAAATGGATAATGACCGTTGGTGTAGCAACATGGATTCTTGCTGTTTTAGCGTCGTCATTTGTACCTGCTAATGTGAGACTTCAGTAAATACCGAAGCTTGAAAATCACTCGCTTTACTTGATTTTACCGAAATGATTTTTAGCTGTTTTGGTTATTTCTACTATTGCGAGGTGTCGTGGGTATTGGCGAAGCGTCATACGCGACAATTGCACCAACAGTAATTGCTGATATATTTCCAACATCGGTGCGTAGTCGAGCAATCATGTTTTTCTATTTCGCTGTACCAATTGGAAGGTTAATTATCCATACATACAATGTGTGCATGAAGGAAGTTCAAAGTTATTGAAACCACGCAACCTATCCTCATTACTTTTTAATATTTTGAAAGCAACAACATCAACATCTATTAACTGCAGTTAATCCAATTAAGGGCTTAAAAGAACTGATTTGTCCATTTTGTCTGTGAAAAAGAGAAACTCACTACACATAATCATAAAGCTTGATTGAATATCAGAATTTTCAAAAAGAAGGATTAAAAAAAATCCGATCAAAATATGTCATAGAGAAAAGATTAATAGTTCTTGCAACTTACATGAAACTTTGCAGTGGTGTGGGTTACATCACGTCATCGAATGTTTCATCGTTACTGGGTGGTTGGCAGTGGGGTCTCCGGGTGACACCATTTATAGGCGTTTTATGTATCCTATTTGTTATTCTGGTTATGAAAGAACCGAAACGTGGCGAAGCGGAAAATGTTGCGGTTAACAGTCTACAAAAAATGTCATATTGGGAAGATATCAAAGCAATTTGTAAAATGTAAATTTCTTTTTTCAGAAAGACTGCTTATGGCTTTAATACAATATTTTCTTAATACAACGAAAAAGAAACCATAGATTTCTCTCTCATACCTGAAGAATGCTTTGACTCAGCGAAAATTATAGGCTTTTATTGAGTCAAAACCTCTAATCCTTCTAAGACTGTTTCGAAGAATCTAATGTTTTCTTCATTCGTTTATCAAAGTCTACTCATACTATATAAGCTATTATATGTCTAGGAAATTTTCGAAATCAGTCTGAAAGTTTATGAATTATACTGCTAAATTGTTATGTTTCCTTATTTTTCAGTCCTACGTATGTCAATGCAACACTTGCCTATACGTCTGTAGTATTTGCAACAGGTACATTATCGTGGTGGGGACCAGTGGCCATCGAACATTCTATCGCTATGAGGCAAAATTTGACCAGTACCTACCACCTCAGCAGTGAACAAAAAAATAGGTAATTTATAGTAAGACTTTGAGCATATAAAATACGTTTGTGAAGGAAAATTTCATCATTGGATTTTTTAATGATGATTTATTCTTCAAAGATACTCATGGAAAACTATGAAAGAAAGGAAATTTTTGTCTACCTTTTTTATAAACTGAACGCTTTCGGCATTGTTTAATGTAGTGATAAATTAATACCTAATGTTAAAGAGAAATGTTTTACACACATATCCATCAATTTGTCAGTCCCTTCAACGAATTTTTCCGTTCTGTTTCATCGATCACTTATGAAGATAGCAGCAATCATCAACGGTAGAACAGTAAAAATCACCTCGTTATTTGCTACGTAGCTCTTTCTTATATCAGTTTCTCCATCTTTTCCAACTACTTGTAGCAACGTCTGGTTTTATTTCTTCTTTGCTGTTAGATTGTTTGCGTTCTACCGTCGCCAGTACCATCATTTAACGCCTAAGTATTGAATAATAAAAAGACTTTTTAATTAAAATTTCGTTGGAAGATAAGGTAAAGAGAGATAAGTATAGGTGTAGGATAAGAATAAAATGAGACATGATTTGTTGAAAGATAAAACGCAGATAGATAAGTATAGATTGAACATATGAAATGAGGAATTATGCAACATCAGAATGAATGATCCCGACATTTTAATTTGTTGCATAAATTCTTCTGAGAAGTCTATGCATAAACAACGAATTAGTTGTTATATTATATCCTTCAATTTAAAACGTTACATGTCAAAATGTACTTAATGAGATAGCAAATTTTGATAATAAGTCTAACGATGTTTCAGTGTATCACTGAGTTTTGGTTTAATAACAGTATTGGGTGGCATATTGGGTGTTTCGAGTGGTTCACTGTTGTCACAGGTTGGTTGTAATTATGATGTTGAAAAGATACAGTATTGCCAATTGCTGTTAACTTCAACTTGGAAGCTGTATTAACCTGTGAAAAGTTATAAACATTTAAGTAGCAATTTACGAGCTATCAAATTTAATTAAGTTCAGTTAGTTTATTGATTCGACGAGTACCTGCGATCAGATTTTCTAACAGCCTAACTTATTACTAGGTGGATATTGCTTTGTTGCATTTACAAAAATCTTAAAATTAACACGAAACATAGAGTTCATTCATTATTTTTTGAAAATTAACGAAATGGTCAACTTTATGCTCGAAATTCAATATTAGTTTTGGTCGCATGGCAAGTGGTGCTGCAAGTCTATTAGAACAGTTCGCTCCAATGCCTTGGTATGCGCAATTGGATCTATGTTTGCAGTACCGTTTCTTTTTATGGGCCTTCATTTATGCACAACAAATATCACTCTTGCCTGGGTACTTTTTTTCATCGAATTGTTTATACTTATATTATCGTCTTAGATGGTTCCACAACTAATTAACATAAAAGGAAATTTCATTATGGAATCTGAAGATAGAAACGTAAGAAAGATTAAATTGATCAATATCGGCCGTTGTTTTCCTTCAAATTTTTAACTACGTTAAGCAGTCAATCTTTTTATCCACTCCTATAATTTTAGCAATTTACAGTAGTGGCTATAAAACTGAATTAACAAGGTTTTTTAGCAAAACTAGCAACAATCTTCCATCCTTCTATCCATTTTATCTTCTCTTTCCTAGCAAATGGTATTTACCATAGGATTTCCGAATTCTAAAGTTGATCAAAAACGAAACAATTATTTGTGTGTTCCCAATGATTAATTTAACAAGTGGCGTTTAAAATTTCCTTTTGTTTCATTTACAGGTGTTCATCTTTTTAACAGTCGTATCACTATGCTTAAATTGGGCCATAATCGTCGACTTGCTTCTTGTGAGCTTATTTTCCTTTTTTTTTCTTAAAAAAACCCTTACTGTTAATTATCTTTTTTGTGATAAGAGTGGTTATAGTGTTTAAGTAAGGCAAAAATTTTTTCTGTTAAATTTAAAATGGGTTAAAAATATCGACTTTTGCAGTTTGTATAAGAGTAAGTGAGTGGAATCATTTCCAGAGATATGAAAAAAGTTAAGTTATAAGGACAGTTTCATGTCTAAAATTTCACTTGATATGATAAGTAAACAAAATTTTTTTCAAATTCGTGTTCTTTATATAGGATATAATAGTACCGCAGCGACGATCGATTGCGAATTCATGGCAAATCCTTATATCACATTTGTTTGGTGATGCTTCTGGGCCGTACATTGTTGGTTTGGTGAATTATTTTGATATTATTTCCACCAATTATAATATTTGAAATAGTTTGACAATAGGTTTTTAATATAATAATATGTTGAAGTAAATGCTATCCCATTTATGGTCATATGATCTGCAAATAATGTTGCTTAATATCTGCATATCACTTATATCTAATATATCTAATATCTATTTTTATATTTTGTTTCCCGTATCAAATATCATGACCTAATTTCAGATATCTGATTGGATACGAGGCTCCGATAGTACTCCAGAAGCATGTTTTCAGTCACTAGTTAAAGCATTTTACGTACCTAATATTGTATTAATTATCAGTGTTCTATTGTTCTTTGGGGCCGCAGCATCCTTTGTTCACGATCGAAACAGATTTTTGCAACAAACAGGTTACGATATTCTTTTTTTTCAAAATATTTTTATAAAAATTTGCTGGAGCTATATTTGATATAATACGAACTAAATTTTTTGTTTCTACAATATTTGGATTAATGTTATTACAGCAGAAACCAAGTTTATGTAAGGTAAATTCCGTATTACTAGAAATGTGCATGAGCGTGTTAGCTTCGATTAGTAAGTAAAACATTGTTTAATGATACTTTATCACGAAAACTGCCTTCCAAAGACATTTATTGAAATTGTTTCATTTTCTGACGTTTGGTTAAATCGATTACTAACTAATTACTCACTTCGCTCTTCATGACACACATAAGCAAACAGAATTTTCAGATAGCAAAATTTCTATTTCCACCTAAAGTTTGATTTTTCGGGAGCGAAGGTAATATCTTAGCCAGTTTGCTATATACCTAATATTTAAATGGTAATGAAAGTACTAGTTTTATATCTTTTTATAAATTCGAAACAGCACAATCTTTTCATTTCATTTTCAGGTTCAAAATATGCTCGTTCGAATGCTGTATATAATGGTAATGAGGTGAATATTGGAAATAGTTCAATAAATTGCATTTAAATAATTATGTTCGGTGTAATGATGATTAATGAATTTTCAAGCCTCTTTATTTTCTGTTGTTTTTGAAATGAGTCTCTCAAAACTTTTACTTAAATTAGGTTTAAATCGCAGTAGACGTTTACAGCGGTATTATTCCGTTTCTTTCTTAACTTATAGGAAGTCGTTTGTTGACAGATAGGTGAAACTCCTCTTTTGCAATCTTAAAAATTTACATATCCGTTGCCAAAATATGGTTTTTCCCATCATACTGCACCAAATTTGTGTCCCTCTACCCTTACTCGAAATTAATTGAAAGATTTTGAAAGGTTCCTTGACATTTTTTAAATTTGTATTTCTTAGATTTCATCAACTTCATCATTACCATAGCAGCTACTTTCGAAATTGCTAAACAGTTAGATCCTCCATAATAAATTTTACATTTTACCATTTATTTATCGAATTATACGGGTGGTCATATTTTTCACATTTTTACATTTTGCTATGACAAAATACCTCTATAATTAATTATATGTTTGTCTGTATAATTATGTATTTACAATATTACTAATTACACCAATAATTTTAAAAAAATAAAAGGGAAAAGAAGAGAATCTATGATAAAACTATGGGTTATTTTGAAATTTTTGATAAGTAATCCTTCAAATATCACATCCATCCCTTTTATTTCTTACGTAAATTTAAAATAATCTTACTCAATCATATCTGTTCTCTGCTAGCTCTTAAAAATACAACGAAAAGTTGAAATTCCTTATCTTTTTTAACTGTTCTTGTTAGAAATATTGTAAATCTTTTCCTATCTTTTATTATACATTCGTTTTGTTGTTTAAGGGAAAGATTTATTTGGGCACAGTTGAATATTTTAATGAAAGTTCATTAATGGATAAGAAGTTTTATTATTCTTGGACGTTAAACAATTACCAGCAGTAAGGCCGGTTATTTGGTTCCTCTCATTCACTTGTTGTTATGATAGAATAAAATTTCGGACTGTTTGCTGAGGCAGTTCAGAAGGGATTCAGTGGGATGCAGATATTAGTGCTTTAGTATAACGCTGTAGACATACTTTGAAACACATACAACCTCTTACAACACTCGAAGAGCTGTATTATAATCCTTAGGATGAATGATTAAAGTAAGGAGGTATATTGTTCAAAGGCGACCTGTTACAAGCAGAACTAACCATTTACAGTTTCCTCACAGTGATATTCAGGAAATTACTTAAGCAAGTGAGGTTAAGTGGCAATTGAATATATTGATTGAGGAATATTTAGCACAAACAGTTTTTGCAGTATAAATTCATATAATACAGAAATACTTCAATTATTTCAATACTTTATATTATAAAATTAATTCTTCTGACATATGGGTTGATATGGGTTGACTATGTTCCACACGTTTGAAACCTCAATTAATATTGTGTTCTGTCAAAGTATTTCGAAAAGGTGAAAATCGAAAAATTCTTATGGTTGAAGGAGTCTCAAACTTTTTATATGTTGACATTAATATGATTAATACGAACGTGTAACGCCAGCATGACAGTACTACCTATACAGTTTTCATGGCCTTCTCTGACTTCAAAATACTGCTCCTTTTATTTTACAGTCAATCCGTCTCCCGCTGATTTACCAATGCTAATTACTTGGTGGTCGGAAAGGATTTTACTTATTTCGTGGCACAGGAGTACCCTAAATTTCTCAGTGTAGAGCGACAATGTTGAAACAGTTCTGAATTGCTCGTCGTTTGTGAAAAAAATAGAACAATAGAAAGGTTTATTAGGTAGCTGAGTAGCTTCTTTCTTTTGATTGTTTATGATTCCTCCTAATTCTCATTTCCTTGGAATTTCCATTTCCATAGACTGAAATTTCTGCAAACACCTTGTTGGGAAAAGCGGATTGCATTTCGAGCATCGGGCAATTACGATGTTTCTGGTGAAAAAAGGAAACGATTGGGGAAATTGATTGATATTCTCACTTTGCGTGAGTTTGGTTGTGCCAAATACCCTAGTTTATGCAATGCTGGTACAGTCGTATTATGATATTGATATGTAATTATATCCTTTTCTCGAAATCCATGACGAAATTATCGTATTTCCCCTGTCGCTTAAACCTTGGAAATATCGACGATTCAGAATACTGCATAATTCATAATAAATTGTTATCCATTCAAAATCTTACAAAAAATTGTCAGATGAAAAACAATCATCTGAAATAATGTTGTTTCTCTTAACTTTACAACTGGCTAGTAAACGGTATTGGAATTCCTTCCATTCAATATTAATAAATAGGAAAATTACAGTTCATAATGTAAAGATAATGGAATGTTATCATTTCAATTCTAATTTTTCTAGTAAAATAATGAATTTTTCTTCAGAGCTAATGGATTCAGAATTGAACGAAATTGAAATTGTTTTTGCACAGAAGTTAGCATCCGGTGAGCCGATCACTCGTCGACGAGCTTTTCGAGCGCTACGTGACTGGATTCAGGCGGAATCAGCCAAGCAGGGTCCTTTTTTCAGCTGTTTCATGTATCATAAAAGTCGTATTGCCTTTCTCTATACATCGCGACAAGCTCACCGTCCCCTCTTTTCCTCAAACCCGCCATTGCCAGGCGACCTACTGGTTGTTATACTATGAAATTATGCAGCATTTTCAAGATAATCAGTGATATCTATAAAAGAAAATGATAGAAAGCGAAGACTGTTGAAAATTGAATGGTTGACTTATGTGAAGTCAAATTTTTAACTTTTTCAGAATTTGATGATAAAGCAATACTACATTTAACAAAAGGACTACATTACGTGATGTGGATGCAGGACAAGATGTTATGGCAAGAACAACTTGCTAGTAGTATCGCTTCTTTGTTAAATTTATTTGAAAGAGAAAAGGAGTCTGTTTCGTTCATTAAGTATATGTTAATAACTATTTCTAATGAATGGTCACGAATCGATCGCTGGAGAATGGATAAATTTCTTATGGTTGGTCTCTTTCCCTGTCTTGACTGCTCAAAGGAAATGTAATTTTGTAAAAAGACATGAACATAATATTTTTGTTTGGATAAAAGTAGGATTAATTAGTTTAAAAAAGTTGGTATTGTGTATGTGCTATCATCGAAAGTAGGACTAAAATGAGAGTATAAGCAGAGTGCTTGGATTCTAAGCTAATATTGGCCTGCTATTTGATAAACATTTGTTGTTCCAACTACATGTTACTTTTGTTGGGGATGTATCACGATATCAATATTTACGGTCGATAAAGAATATATTAATCTGAATGCTAACTTAAGTTCTAATGCCGCTGGTGTAATAGATTGTGTTTTTCGTACTAACGGTATTGTGCAGTTATACAGGAGAGTTAATAATTATGAAGTCTGATCCATAAGTCATTTGTATCTATCTTATTCATATTTCTAATTTTCACTAATGTCATCCTTAGTATTTTAGACATCGTTTTTTATTTTTTTCCTACTGTTATGTAGGATGTCTTAAAGAAACAAAGGAAATAAAAATTTTTTCAGTGCTTTAGAACAAGCGCTAAAATGTGTAAAAATGTAGATTGAATTGTGCTACTGTTGTAGTTGAAAGTATATTTGTTGCTTTTAACAAAATGATAATTTTATAATTAACATTATTAAGTTTGTTGTTATTGGGTCTTATCGAAATAAATAATTGCAGTTAATACGCCGGCTTGTTCGTGCTCTTTTCTTGCACCTGCGTTCGAAGAGCTGGAAACCTGCTATCACTAATATGTATATCAACGCTTTCAAGGATTGTGTTATTTCAAATGGTGATGCTTATGTTGAATATACGAGAAAAAAAACAAGCTACGAGTTGATTAGCCCGTATTGCTTCTTTTTGTATTTTTGGATTAATTTCAGCAAAACCTACTTTTTATCTCTTTTATTTTAGACAAATCATTTTCGGAAGGATTAAAATTTCATTTCGCATCGATTTATCTGGATGAATTAGATGGTGCCGGTTAGTTTTTGATGTTCTCATATTTTTGAAAAAAAATTTTTTTACCTTTTTAATCTCTTTAAAGTGGATGGTGCCCGTGCCGATTAACTTTTGCTACCTTTAAAATATATCACAAATTTTTCATTGATATTTGTCTCATTTTTTTCAGGTGGTTTGAAACCAGGTCAGGTAACGGAACTTTTGAAACCGTATGCTGATCTTCTTGCTGATGGCACATTATCGTAATTTATTCCTTATTTATTAACTCCTGTGACCGATTTGTGGTGTATGGGGATTAAATAAATCTAATATGAAATTGCCCTTACAGTTGTAGTCTTTCTGCAACAGTCACCGCTATTTTTTGCCTTACCTCAATGACGGTGATTTAAGTACAATATAGGATATGTGAAATAATGTACTTCTTTTAAAAAGTGCTCCATATTACCACGTCGCTACTTGAAGCTTCACTGTATTATGTGATGGGACCTCTCGCATCTTTTCTTGTTCCTATGTTGGTTGTAGATAGAAATATTTATGTGACCACCCCTGCTTGGGAATGTGCTGTATAGAACGCTAAAATTGGCAACATGTTCCATGAAAATTAAAGTTGTGTATTGCATTGTTTATAAAATAATAAGTAGTTGATTTAGTGTTGCCTATTTCATTATTTTTAGGAATTATCTTTTTGATTCCATTATACAAGAAATATTCTTGTCAATTTTACATCAATATGCCGAGGAAAAAGTGGGGAAGAATAAAACAGACGAAACAGTGGAAAATGCTAGTGTTCAAGGAATTAAGGTAGTAGATTTTTGGAAACTATTCTAAAAAGCATTATTTTCTGTTTGTTTGATTTGAATTTCATCTTGCAACAGGCACATGAATACATCATTTTATGTTTCACTCGCTTTTAATCACTCAAATCAAGCTTATGTTCTTACAGCATCGTATATTTCATGACTACGCCAAATGCATATGTACTAATAGATGCATGCTTTTATTTGGTTCTAATTTTATATTTCAGTTCGACTATGCTGAAATAAGCAAATTATTGCTTGAAGTCGGGAAGAAACCTAGCTTAAAAAGTGCTCGAAGGAAGCAGTTATATGCTGTAGCAAAAAAGTAAATCTTTAATATGAAATTTACCTGAATCTATTTCAAATGATCTTTTTCGATAGCATTGATAGTTTGTGAACTAGGTTAAATGTTTGGGAATTGAGATCTAGTCTTAGGAATAATGGGACTTTTATTAAATGGAATAAAAAATCTATAAAAGTCAGTTAAGTTTGTTCACCAATTAGTTTTTCACTGTCTGGTTTTCACCGTAGTTTTTGCTAAAATTTCTTATGATAAAAAGCAACAAGGCGGCTTATCAAAATGTAAAGAGACATATCTGTATCATTCTTCAACAACCGTCATAGCAAGATGAAAATAGAATGCATTTTATTCCTTGGATGATAAACATAAATTAAAAGAATTATTTCTTCAAGGATTAGAGTGTTAGGAATGCAAAATAGAAGACGTAGCAAACGTGTATTTTAAGGTTTATGGCAGCCGAAAATGGTGAAGTTCCTTTCATAATGGTTACGAAAGCGCAAACTCGGTTGAGGACGGAAGTTCCGAAATCTGAAATAGCAAGCGCTGTTTCACGACTTATGAATGAAGTGGCTAAAGAAAGACTGACAAACAAGAAAGCAAAACTGGCTTTGAAAAATAAAACACCGCTAAGGTAATGTGTGTGTTTCTAAGCTTTTTGAATTCCAGTACACGTAATAAAGTTACGAAAAATGGTGGTAGAGTAATTATTATTTAAATTTTTCTCTAGCACTTGCCTTCCTTACCGGACTAAAGGAACAAGAGGTTTTTACATAGAAAAGTTAAAGTCCTGAGATATCCATGAATTAAGCAAAGGAGCAGTTCTATGCATTAAAGTTTTGTTATTGTCAGTCATCAAAAATCTGTAAGCTCTCAGAAATGAAGCGATTTAAACGCTGCTGCTGCCAGCACTAAATCTTTTATTTGATAATAGACTGCAGCGATTTTTTTTGTAATTTAGAATTTGATTTTAAAAAAAGTTCGATTTGCGGAACAGATATCTGACGCAAGGAAGCAGAAAGTCTTACCACTTTAAAAATTGTAACTTGTCACTTTCCATGCCATGTTTTCAAAATAGATGAATTTTGTTGGAGATTGTTCTTCCTTTATTTTCTTAATTTTCAGGAACGCTCAGTCCATGAAAATTGTTAAAAATGCTAAGAAAACGAAGAAAATTAATAAAAAATTACAGCAGCGAACTGGAGTGATTCACAAAAAGCGCAAACAGCCAAAGAAATTTTGAAATATTAGGTACTTGTTGGTATTCCTGAAATTTTGATTGCAGTAATATTTTATAAAGCTGTAATGGTATTTCTTCTTTCAATATTGATTTCAAATGAAAAGTCTGATAAATGAGGAAGTAGTTTATGACCCGAAACAATGGTATGACAGTTTGATAATAGTTGCTACACTTGAGATAAGACACGAGTCGAGACCAAGAAAACTCGATACCATTCAGCGAGAAGTTTTATAATATTCAGCATGTTACTTGAATGTAATGTCCCTGTGAATCTGCATACCACAAAATGTTTTTGAATCAGTTACATATTGCCTGAATGTTTTTTTGTAAATATTCTAAAAATTGTCGCTATTTCGTCATAATGTTTTTTCTTTCTTTTTTGAGATTAATAAATTTGATGAAAACAGTTATGTTTCTAACAGTAAAATATGGAGCTTCTGATTACTTCCAAAATATGATTCGTTTGCGCTCACTGCGACATGTGACAACAAACGGATCATGTTTGACGAAAGCTTGAACAGTATGTCGTTTGTCAGAGTAAATACATATATTTTCAATACAACGTATCGATGAACACTGACTGACTTTTGTTGATCACATTTGTCGGCCTATTTCAAAACAGTTAAACATTTCCCCACACTTCATTAATGCTTCCAAATTTCAATGCAGTAACATGTTAGCATTGATATCTGTTGGATATCATTAAGTGTTAGGATGAGACAGGCCTTGGAACAGAGTATATCTACACATTTTATATTCTTACTTTCGAATTGCTAGTTGATATATCGTCTTTATTCCTATTAAATTCAAGTCCAAAAACGAGAAAGGACCACAATATAAATCATCTGCTTTATTGTTAACCTATGAAAATGGTGATTAGGAGAAAGAATTGGCAGTTTCAGTGACAGAAAAGTTCGATTTCTAGAAGAATTCGCTCAGTACGAAATTCCATTGGGTTATTTAGTTTAACCAAGATTCACTTATGTGGATGTATAATTTCTAAAAGCATTAACACTATTCTAAGTGAACCACCATGGATGATAACACATGGATGATGATGTTACATGTTTAGTGGGTGATATCGCCGATAACACGATGCCACCATAATATATACGATATTATGTTTAATAATGGAATAAGATATATAACAGAAACACAAAAGATTATTGAAGGATTCACTGAAGACCATGAAATCGGCTAATTTCTTCAAATTCGAGGGATATAAGTGGAGTAAGAATCAGTTTCATGTATTTTAAAAATAAAAATGAACTTTTGCTTTTACAACTGATCACACATATCTGTTCCGTTCGGAATGCTATTTCTATCATTATCTGATTGCCAAAGCTTCACAAGTACCTGAATCAGAAGAAATTTAATGGACTACATAATACCTATTTTCCAGAAACGTAACCTTACAGTTATCTGCGTCCAATGGTTGGTCAGACAGTTTTAGGGATCCAGACTTCTCGCAATTTCCCCCTTCTAGTATGTGCGAATTAGTTTTGCCAATGTCTTAGAAAGGAACCTCGCACCAATTTTCAAAGCGAAGCGAAAAATGAGATCTTTTTGCTTTGCAATTTGGCACTATAATTTGTGCACCCGTAAAGCATGATGAAATAATAAGTATTTAACAACTGTCAGTTCCAAAATTAGTGGTTAGTATCCTGCCAAAATCCTTAGCCATAATTTCATATGAAAATATCAGTTCTCAGTGTACTGCACCATACTACCCGTCTCCTGATTATTACAGTTTTAGAGCTTGTCGTTACTGGCATATTTAACAAATTCTATAGATACTTTTTAACGTTAGAAAGTAATACCTTCTCATTAATAGTGTTTACTTCAGGAACTGAATCCGGACTTTCTTCTTTTGAATCGGTAAGAGTTATCGTATCTTGCTCCAGATTATTTCGAAGACCAGGCGTCGATGGCATCTAAAATTTCATCTGTTATGTCTGAAATTATTAAGAATTCGCATACATTTCGTTGTTACCTTATTTTCTACATAATACAAATAACAATGTTAGCTTCATGCATTTTATCACTTTTTTCTTTATTTCTAAAGTGCATAAATCATGGAGTGTAGAGCAATTGTGAAAATGATTCCGTAACATCTTTCCATATCACAGTACCCCATAACGATACAAAGGTTCTTGTGCATGTAAGATACATCTTTATGACTTCATATTTTGGTATGCTTAGGTCAATTGTAAAATTGCGTAAGTATTCCCTCGCTGTTTGCTCTGTGACAATGGCGGATTTAGTACAAAGATAAATAAATGTAAATATGGAAATGCCTATGCATGTTGCACGTATACGACGATTATAATAAACATTGACCGCTTGAGCTCCAACACAAAAATGACTTCAAAATGTCAATATACATGTATCCTACGACTATCCTTCGGAAAAGCTTAATCACTGGTTAAATTATCGCCAGTAACAGTTTTAACTAGAAAAAAAGTATATTTCCTAAGACTGCAAGTAAAGCGTGTTTTCCAAGTCAATGATAAAATATTTTAAGTTAAGCTCAACTTACCTCATGGTGTTTGTTTTTGCAGTGAACCGCTAGATGACGACGCTCGCTGCACCGTTTATCGCATGTTCCGCATGCAAAAGCAAGCTCTGAGATACCAAGATGTCGTCGACGATGTTTCACGAATGCAGCCCGATTTTTCAATGGTTTCGCGCAAACATTGCATAAAATCGAGCTGTTTTTCTGCTGTCAATTGAAAAATATTAAGGAATAAAAAGAGTTATAACCGCGACGGCCGGATATATTAGAATACGATAGTACACGCCTCAAAAATTTCAAACAAACAAAAATAATCCTGTTACATATTTGGATTAACTTTAACAAAAAAAAGAGCTTCTGATAAGAAACGATCATTTGGGATTTAAAATATTTCTTGATAATGGCGTCCTTCAAAATTGTCCTTACGCGGTTCTCTGGAATTCTATGTAATTCATACTTGAAATTGCAGCAAGAAGTTGAAAAATGTTTAATTATGGAGTGAGTTAAGTTTGTAGAAACTTAGCAATGTTTAACATTTTCAGCACGATGTATGATTCGCGTCCGTTTCTCAGAATGGTTGTTATTCAGTTGGGTACGCGTACATTGATTGTATTGTTGAGGATTGATTACATTTTGCATACTGCAAGATTACTTACGTTGTAGATTGATATGAAAGCATTTGAAAGTAAAAGCCAAACAACACGAAATTCGAAATCTTAATACATTTTAAAACAGTTTATTTTTAGAATCAAATTACTTGTTAGCTGTTTTAAACTTATCCAACATTTCTCCTGCAATGTTTTGTAGGTCTGCAGTAGATGTCTGCATATCCTGAGCAGATAAATTCAAAGTTGTGACTGGATTAATAGCCAGCAACGGATTAACTAACAAGCTCCATAGCACGTTGGTAAAGAGAGGAAGAATCAAATTAGGCTGAAAACCACAAACTTCCTGAATAACATAATAATTAATTAAATAATCGTCTACACCAACGAGAAGTAGGAATCAAGATTATTAACAAAGCCAAAGGTTAGGTTGTATATTACAAGTTGGTAAGTATTCGACCGAGTAATAAAGTTGGGGTAATCAATTATTCATCTAATGCATTACTTTTCACGTTGCAAGTACCTGCAAGACATGAGAAATTAGGGCTGTTTTGAATCAAAGGAAACCTGCTCTTCGAGGAAATGTTTGAGAGCATCTTTGGTTGCGTTGTACTGAATTTCGTATACAAGCATTAATTCATTAAAAAGAGGAATTTCGAGCAAAGATGCGAAATCGACCATAGGTTGACCGATAAGCTGAAACAAATCTGTTCCATATAACATCAAAAATACCACTTTCACAATATTCCGATGCATTGAAGATTGGCGGCGCAAACTTATTTAACTTTCTTAGTATGGAGTTTGTCCTAAACTTGCTTCACTTTTTTTCTTTCTTTTTATGCTGAAGACTTGTGGCACATTACATAATCGATGTGATAAAGGACGACGCCATTCATTAACTACTGATCAGGAATCTGAATAGATATTAATGGATAAGATTAATTTGAGAACCGATTACCTTGTGTGTATAACAAGCTTACAGTGGCCACACTTAGTAATAATTTAGACTTAATCTTTTCGTTGGTTATATAATTCTTCAATAATGGATTATTTTTGTATCCATATATTCAAAGGAATAGAATGGAAGGATAATATTTGAGGGAAGAAATCTCATAAATTTGCAAGTCACAATCTTTGCTTATGTAAGTTAGTGTATATTTTTTATGTAAAGTGGCAGCAAGTCTTGTGCGCTTCCGAAATACTTATTATAAAAACAATGACACCGATTAAAATACTACCTAACATGAAAAACTACACGTTTTCAAAAATGGAAAAAGGAATAAATCGCTAAAACTAGCTACTGATAATTTAATACTTAATAAAGAATTGATTGATTTGGTATTATTATTAGTTTAATCCTCCGTATTTTGTATTATTAGTTTAACCTTCAAAAATAAAATCCTTGTTATATCAAAAAATAATGAAGTCTTCCCGTAGACAAACAGAACACACTGCAATAACTTACGTTATTACTGCTTTCCAGAGGCGGTAGGTGATCATCAACTCTTGAAGTAATATTATCGTTTGCTGATGCCGATGCTTGCTGTTGTTGACTGTTATTCGCCATTGACAGCTGTAAAAGGAATGGTAATCGTCAAAAAGGATGTTTGTATTGGCTATATAAGTCACTTCGTTAAATGTTCATGAAATTCTCAATATATTTTTTTTAAGTTTACTGACAGCAGAAACGACTTAGTGGCTTTGTTTCTTAATTTTCTTTATTTTTTTTAGATTAGAAGAATCTTTACAACGTAAAAAAGGAATTGAGTAGTTTCAATGAAATTTCTTGTCTTCAATTACAATATAAATGGAAGACATCAAGCACATGAGGCTTTTTCGCACAGAACAAATTATGGTCTAGGAATCAGAACGCTTGTGGATAATGGCAATGATTGCAATAGTAATAAACATAAAGGATTCTGGACCTGAGACTTTTCAGTTTCAGATCCCAAGCAATAAGAGTTCTTAGAGCATCGGGGGGGACAACTGGTTGATTAACCGTGGGCTCGGATTCTAATGAGTTAGCAAAATCAGACTGCATATCAGGAGAGGTAGAAATGAATATTCTTTCGGCAAAATCGATTTTGTTTTAAATTGTTATGAAGACACTGAATTGAGATTCTTCTTCGGAGAAATCTAACTTTTTGGCAAAATTGGACATACTTAAAGGAAATCCAACTAAACTGTGTTTAGAAGTAGTCACACATAGCCTGGCTCCGGGAAGTTCAATTTTTTTTCTAAAACGGTATCAATTCTATGAAAATTTTTCTTTTTCTTCCCGAAAAAACCTGACCAGATTCTTTTTCAGGTTAACCACCAACTAGCTTCCGATTTGAGATTGTCAAAACTTAATCAGATTTTAAATAGGAATTATCAAGCTCCGGTTTTCTGCATGTAAAATAAAAGTCGAACGAAACAAACCTTCTCGCAATAAACAACTCCAGTTTTTTGTAAGATAAAAGCTGGAATTCAACAAACCTTCCTGGAAGATAACAACCGGTGAACCAAGCAGTGAATGTACAACTGACGGTAACGAAGGGTATCTTGACAATATCTCGAAGAGCTCCCAACCATTGACGACTGAGCTCGATCATGCTTCCTCTCTGCTGGATATGCAAATTTTGACTAATCAAGGGTGCGAATGTATTGTGGATAGGAAGAGATATGGCACTATCTCACTGAAAAACCATTAGAAGAAATGAAACAGGCCAGCAAAGGTATTAGTTACTGTCTATGAAGGCATTCGTGCCTATAAGTGCCTCAAAGAGACCATCATTACAGTTCAGATACTGCTACGACAGGTTCTACCGCAGACATCAGCAGAATTAAAACTTCTTTTGTGGTATGTCAAAGGTGTCACGGATACTACCAGAACTTCAGAAGAGCCATTACCACAAATAGCAGTTTCTATCACATGAAAGGTGCCACCGCAAAAACTTCACATTTTACCACGGACATCCTAACCTAATGGTCAGACAACAAGCACGTTAAGTCACTGTCGGGAGGGCTAGAGGTGATACATGAAAGCATCATCCGCGACAGGCACACTGATCTCGAATGGGCGCAGAGCTGCAAACGTGCAGTTTCCAAAAATAAATTTGAAATTGAAGGCGCCAGTTTTGGAATGATTTCCAGAAGTATTTGACAGTGAAATACTTATGTGGTACTTCTGTGCATGCAGTACTTGCACTGTGTGATTTTAGAATTGCTTTCGGATTCTTTAAAATGCTTCATTTCATCCTTGCAACTGCCAATTACTTATTTCACCTGCTCTTCTGAGACCACTGCATTGAATGCAAGTAAGTTAGATTGCTTTTCTCGTTATTCCCAACCTCTCGGAATGGAAACTATTCCTGCAACTGTCAATAGCAACTGAAAAAGGGAATTTTACACTTTTATTTACTGAATTTCCTATCATTCGTTCTACGTTTACTGTTCAAATTTGATTATATTCAGCTTCTTCTTACTGTTATTGACAAATTAACAGAAATTGCAAGTGTTTATAATCAATTTTCAACAGATTTTTTTTAGGGAAAACCTTCTAATTTCTCCTCTTATATTAAAGCACTTCTCATTCTCATTCATCTTGGGATGATTTAAACGAAGAAATTTAGAAATTTAGTTGTTCAATTATTTGGTTGCTGCAGTTGACAATTTGCTTCAGATAGGACCTTACTGAACGGTGGCTATGTCGCGATGGTTAAATTATAGAAGTTGCGTGCTACCGTCCTTCATGGAAATTAATTTTCCTATTCTGAAAGCACATATTTTTGTATAAACGTATAATTGACGAACAAGCGATCAGTCATATTAAATGTCGGACATGTGTGATGGAATTTTCAAGGAAATCAAGAAAATGTACAGAAGAAAATAAATTAATTACAGTTAATTCAAACTGATATGATTATTGACAAGTTTCAGTGTTTTACTGTGACAATGACCTTAATATAAAGTTTCTTGCAGAAACCATAGAGTTATCCGAGCATTACAAAAGTGTGCCCAATCTTCCTTTGTGTTTTAGCAGATTGAGTCTCCGCATAAACGTTCATAAACCTCTGGTTAAAAAGTTCACTGACAATCACATTAAATTTTTAACTTCTTGGTTTGTTTAATACAGTGCGGAAGATTTGGCTAGGTCATCATAGTAGTGAAATAAAGTAGGCTGAGTAATCTTAAGTGGAAAGCAAGAAAGCGTATCTGCGATGTACTTCTTTCTTTATGCAAGTTTAATTATTAATTTCAAATACATTTTCCCGGATTCTTTCTTACCGACCTTTATTATGGATTCCTATTATTAGCAGAGCTTTTTATAGAGTGTTCAGTTGCGTTAAGTTTGTGAAAAACAAAAATGTCTACTGAGAAATAGTTTATCTCATTCATTTTGCACAATTTTTCATCAATTGTGTCGTAGAGGGTAATGGGTAGATATGTGACGTCTTGAAAAATATCCGCCAGATGATATCATCTCGTCTCGCATAACAAATGGATATTCGAATATTTGCCGCACCGCAATAGCTGCCGCTATTACCGTTCCACGAAACTAAATGAAGTGATTTGAACTGTGATTTTCAAAATAAAAGATCGATTGTTTGGCAGGTTGAATCACTTACTTACTTAGCTGCCACTCAATTCTTGTTCAACAATACTAGTACGAAATTCATCTGTCGATTTTTCCAGCTCTTGAATTTTAATGTGAACTAGCGTGTCATAACCAAGGACAACTTTAGACAAAGATAAATAATTTAATCCTTTTATTAAAAATACCAGTGGAAGAAGAGAAGTCAACGCGATCCACTGGATAGCATTGAAATATAAAATAAGAGGTCCTGTATCTCAGATTCACTCATTCATCACCAAAGATTACCCTATGTTGTGATGTTAACCTTGCTGCCTAAAGCTGAAGTTAAAATACATGTTTCTTCTTACTTTATCAGCACTTTTCAGGCCAAGATATTCCTTCACGATAACGCGATATTTAGAGCTGAAGATGAGGTAGATGAAGATGGACGTTGATGAATTCAATGATACTAAAATGTTGGCAATTTCGACACTTTTCTCAAATGCACTCTCATTTTCGCTGTTATCGATCTTATCCACAAATATTAAGATTTCAATGATGTTGTTGCAAAATGCCAGGCCTGTAAATCATTGTTAAGTGTACGTAACGTGAAAAGTTTATTTAACTTTTATTCTTAACGTTAATACAAAAAGTGCAAGTGTGGGAGCTTTAATAATTTTTTTTCAAATTATTAACTTCAATGGTTTTGTTACGGTAGAAAGATATAGCTAGTTACTGTGTTTTACTTGGCAAGAACATATTTAAAGAAAAGGAAAACAGGCTTAAACTGACCATTATAAGTGAGGAACATAGCAACAATGGCCAGAAGCATGAATGTCACCGAGCTGTCACGAGCCGATGAATGGAAATTCATTGCTGTTTTAGCCGCTCTTGGCATTGTCTGTCGCAAGCTGCAAACCTTTATGAAAAGGAGTCGGATATTAGAGAAAGAATCTTTGTACTTTAGTGAAGCATGCACATAACATTATCTTTCACAACTTTAATAATTTTTACCACACGGAATTTGCTGCAGAGAACTGTAAGGTAGTAGTTGCATATGACGGACTAAATATCACTGCCATCTCATTTTGATTACCTTTTTGGCTAAAATGAATATTTTGTATAAAACTTTCGAGCCATCAGTTAATAAGCTATAAACTGCTTTGGAATAGAAATTAAGTTATATTTAGAAAATAAAAAATTGTTATTAAATAATTACACTTTTGATCTAACCCGCAGAAGTAAATTTTATTTTTGAAACTCCATCAATAAAAAACGAGCGGATCATGTACCTGGTATTTGTTTTGGATAGAAATGATTTCCGACCGGCATGTAAAGCTCTCATACTCGCGCTACGCTTTAAAGCGAGAACGATGCGTGTGTTGACAATGATTAGGATAAGAAATGGAAAAATAAACATAACGAATGTATAAGTGATCACTTTCATAACAACGCCATAAGTGTAATTCATTTGTAATTCGGTAAGCTGAATATGTCTGCAAAATTTATTTTACTTTCTTCAAATTTCAGAAGCCCAACCAAATGTCATTTCCGGTGGTACAGTTTACTGCATTAGACATCACCGGTGGATTACCTTGAGAACCGATGAAATTCTTTGCTGTAGCACGGGACAACAGTCAGTTCCAGCCATGTTGTCGCGTTGATAACACATGAAAATGCGATGGAACCAAATATCGCGCACTTCACAGGCTTCCTACAACATTTGCTGATGCAGCTGAAGAGAAAGTCACATTGTAAACGATTTCAACTGCAACCGAAATTTTATGCAAAAAGTAAGAGGAGAAGCAAAGTAAGTATTCTCTGGAATGACAGGGAAAATAGAGGATAAATAAAAGAATAACTTTCAAACCAGGGATAGCAGTAGGCAACTTTTAAAATATCCTGAAGTTGCTAAAATACTGCAATCATTGAGCGGATTACAAAAAATAATTGAACAGTAAGAACTGCAAGCTGTCATACAACCTGCAGTTGGAACTACTCGATTATTACTCTCCTCATCGCTATCACTTTACTCCTATTAGTTTAATTCATTGCTATCCGTTTTCCTTTTTCTTCACCCGCAATAGTTGCGATACTTTCCGCATTCTCCTCAAATGGCAAAGTTACTAAATATCAAAAATGCGTTAAATGCCTTTTTTCGCATCCTTTTCTTCCTCACACATATGTTACTAGCAGTAAGTAATAAGTGACATTCCTACTCATTCAAAAGTTTATTTCACTTTGATTTAGCAGGAAATTGCATTGATAATTAAATTTGTAGAGGAAATTTACTTCACAGAAAGGCGTATGATATTTTAATTTTAATTCATTTTTTTATTCAAATATGCACGTACCTCTAAAAAGGATTTGGAAATTGAAGTATTCTATAGCGATGTGCTTAGTACCATCAAATGCATAAGCACGTGCATATGTTAGAAAAAAGTGATTTGCTAGCAAGTGGTCTATGATTTCGAGAAAAGCACTTAATTTATGCTTTACTTAAAAATATTCGAAATACTTGAATATTAGAAAGAATAAGTATTTTGTCTATGCTGCGTGCAGAATTTTACTTCTCTTATGGCAGCATGTGTCGGTACGTCCATTTATCCGTGAAATTAAAGAGTCAAAGGAAAGATTTTGATGTCGACACTCTAATTACTACAACATTGATGTGATTTTAAGAATGAAGTAACCCAGTAATCCATCGCTTTGCTTGAAATGGATGACAAACGCCGAGATAACGGTGCACCGATACAAATAGCGTTAAATAAACACCGCATGTTTGTGCTGTCCTTGCCAATGGATAACTAAGCCTGAAACGTAACATCCATTAATGGTACTTATCGTAACTCGTCAATCTAAGACGTCATCATTATATATATGCTACCATAATCTCACTATTTTTTAGTAATAAATAAAAATATTAGGATTTAAAAAACATCATTACGCCATCTTCCAAAACTCGTAAATAAGAGAGTTAATTGAATAATTAGATTTCAATATCAGCGACTGTTCGCTTATAAACGTCTACTGAACTGACACACTTTTTATATTTTCAATTCTAACAATTGGTATCATTAAACATTATTTTTAAACACACAACTGATTTCCACTTTTCGCGCTTCATAAAACTGTCCCTTCAAATTTCAAAATTTTATTTCTGTTTGTTCAGAAAATTAGCATAAAGATGAAATAAAATTCATATGAAAAATTCCCCGTACTTCCCTCTAATTAATAAAGATGTCCATTTCTTTTTTTTCATTTTCAGAGCAAAGCTGCTCCAATCTTTTTGATTACTTCACTGATTTATGGAATGGCACCCCAAGAAATGCTTCAAATGTTTTTAACGAAATTTCTTCCTCCAAATAACTTCTACAACTAACATTATGGAAAATAAGACGACAAGAAAAAATGCTTCTAATAAGCTTTCCCCGAACTTCGTCAATGTTTCATTTGCTTTTTAGTTAATTAATGTCAGCCATTACTTTTTCTAAAAGAACTCTTTTAATTAGTTAAAAACGAAAGTCATTTCAATTGGCCAATATCAATTTCTAGGTCAAAAATTTGTCAAAAGTCAAACAGTTTCAGTATTAAGTTTTATTGCGAATTTATTAGTAAAATTTTAAAAAAATTTAGGATTAAGATATAAAAAAAGTCGCTATGAAAATTCCGGCTGATTTGCAATTTATTTATGTTATTCATTTCAATATGACTTGACACCTCAAAAAGTTAAAACCTACAAAATTAATGTTTAATTCTAACTTGTTCTTTGCTTGAAATCTGTCAGCAAAGTTTTCAACCAAAAAGCAAATTGCTAAATATAATGCCGTGCCATCGACTTTTGCAAGTCTCTTCTACATTAGCTTAGACTGCAACTCACTTGCGCTACAAATGGTCACGTACCTTTCTTTCTTTAAATTCATTGCTTCAACGTTTGTCGGAAAAGCAAATTCAATTTGTGCAATTGTAATTTAGTTTGGTTTTATTTATTTACCTTTTGACATCTATTTCTGTTATTTTTAGGAAATAAACTTGCCTTATTCAAAAAATATTTAATTTGATTTTCGCTCATAAAATAGTGCCACTGCTAATAACAATAACAATAATAATGATAATAATAATGGTAACAATGATAGTAATAATAATGATAATAGTGATGATAATGATAATAATAATAAAGTAACAGCGATAAGTATAATAATTAACTTTGGAAAACTTTTCAAATTTCCTTCTTTAAGAAGCACTTCGAAACTTAAGTAGAAAATTTTGCAAAATAGAAAGGAAAAGCAGCAAAACTTGAAAGTGCGTTAAACAATGAAATGTAAAAACGGGAACAGACCTGAGAACTACCGGATAAACATCTTGCAAAATGAAAGAATCAGAAAACAGTGCTATCACCGGAAAGAAAAGGAAGAAAAAGTTGAAAATAAGTAGTAGCAAATCAGTAATACTTATTGTGAGCAGAAACAAATTTACTAAACTTCGTCGCATATCAGCGTGCAAGAAGACGACTATATTAATTAGATTAATAAGAATACCAAATATCGAAATAGGTAAATTACCGTATAAGCGGTAATGCACCTGGTCATCAGTGAATATGTTTTCTAAGCAATACACCATGTCGTTATTGTGCGTCTGCACTGCGAACGACTTATTTTCATCCAACGCCATTTCAACTCCTTTTCTCTTACATCCTGAAAAGAAAATAATGTACACACCGATAACTGATTCATTAATTAATTAATTAAATGCGCTAAAAACTGTCAATTGCATTTCAACAGTTCACTTTCAAATTTCTGTTTTTGCTTCTTTCTTCCTACATCTTCAAAAGAGTGTTATGACATGTTATGCACAAAATGAAGTACGATTGCTTTGCTGTATAATTAACTGATTAATTAGCTGTTTAACTAATTCGAAATGAATGACGGAAATTAATTTAAACTGCACAATTTTTAACATTTTTCTTAGGTAATAATTAATTCATGCGGAAATATTTTAATAATATTTATTGTATCTGAGGAAAAGAGCATGCAAGTTACTTCATTCTGTCCACTCATTTTACTTAATTTAATTTGACTGATTTAAAGCTTACTCAATTTGTTTTAATCTAATTCAACCATTTTTGCAAAGATTTTTTATTTAAGTAATATGTTTGGCAACAAAACAAATACTTTTTGGTATTACTTTAAGAGGCAGAAATTATCCCTCCCAAACACTACACGTCAGCTTCACTTTATGAAAATATGTTAAACGAAAATAATAATCAAAAGTGATACGTGAAAATGAGAATTAAATAACAATATTCTTATACAAATTCAGAGAGGAAAGCAAAATGGTTAGAAGAGCCTCATTCATTGCATATATACGACATGAATCGCTCATGCAATTATTCTAAACCGTTCGGACAATTTGCAAGATTATATTAAATCTTTTTTTCAATGATTGCATGAAGAAGTGACTTCGCGGCATTTCCACGTCGCAGAAAAGAATGAATCTGTTCATCCGACAAGTTTTGACATTGAAATATTGCAATAATTGGGTGAAATGACTGCCAAACAATGAATGCTACCGATGGGAAGCCAGTGAGTTTTAATTTCTTAATTACTAATTATCCTAAATATTACCTTTTTAGTGTAATTCATACATTTATTTTACTGAAAATGGATTGGAATGAAATTCTCTCTCATTGTCATCATTACACTCCACGTAAATATCGTGAAGCATATATTTAACTTAAATGAAGGCATTGAAGAAAAAGGTTAACTTAGGCTATTAGTGTCTCACTTCAGTTCCATTTACTAACTTCATTGCTCCATTAATTAGTTAATTTATATTTCGACCTCCTCGGTTACCTTAATTTTCCATTTTCGTAACAAAAACTTTTTTGAATAAGATCCGCATTTTTTAAATAACACGAGTGTTTGTGGTGATTAAGTTAAGGAAATAGGAAAACAAAGAATTCAATTTTAAAAGTTTGTTTTAAGAAATTATTAACTGCTGCAACATTACTTTCGAGGGATGAAACTATTCAGTGAAACGGAAAATACATAACACGTCGTAAGTCATTAGCAGCGTTCGATCACAGTGACTGTGTGAAAGCGATATGTGCTCCACTCAGAGCACCGTAAATGAACATCATTTATACGAACAGGCAAGGAGTCTTTTCTTCAAAAAAGAACCAATTTAATTAAATGTGGAACTACCACCACTTTTTATTCTTTTCCGTTTCCCTGAGGAAATGAAGCAGAAAACGAAAGACGACTGACTAACTCTCAACTACAATTTAAGTTTCAAAACTTTAGAATTAGATTCATCGAGCTACATTAATTTTGTTGCTTCTGTTTAATTAACCTTTGAGAAGGGAATCAAGCGACGATTTTCTTTTACGTTGGCGTGGAAATGAGAAGCAAGCAGTATGCTGTGTCTTGCATAAAATCATAAATTTAAGTTCCAATTCCAATTTCGGTTTGCATCCCGTTTGTAATTAATTCGTTCCAATTTTTAGAAATCGAAAAAAAGAATGGGAAAATTTTGAATGAATGTTGCAGGAAGAATTGAGGAGAGAAAGAGCGGATGCCTTTGTGAAAAGAATTCATTGCTGTTATATACTTAAGAAGGGAATGGAAATTAGAGAATAAATCGGAAATTGCAAACGAATTAGAAAAGCAAAAAAGAAAGACGAAATTCTAACGGAAGAAGAATAAAGGAAAACATAATATTATATTATTCGCCTTCAGTGGTGTGAAGCTCTGCGATTAGCTTTAACCCTAAAACAAATGAGGGATATGCAAAAAAATATAATGAGACAAATTAATGTTTGGATTTCAATGAAATTTTATTTAAGTAAAGAGTGAAAGAAAAAGAGTGAAGAGGGAGAGGAAAATTGACGAGACTCCCTTTCCTCTTCAGTGTCGAATATCTTCGAAGTGAAACACACACACTTCTTTCTTCCGAGTGTTTTTTGTAAAGTCTTCAATTGTCTGCCTCCTAAATTTGAATTCGAATGAACTCGCACTGATAAATAAATGATAAACGAGTGTTTTTTCAGTGTGCATTTTAAAAGAATTAAAAATATTAAATTTCAATTGAGACGGACTTGCAAATATTGAGGTAATACAAATGCAAATGTATTTTTAAAAAAAAGTTAAAAACATGAAGTGAGTTTATGTTAATGAAAAAATGCCGAGATAGCAAGAAAAGTACTTTGAAAAAGCTTTAAAGATATTAAATTTTCGGTGAAATGCCAGTGAGAATCTCAAAAATCGTTATAAATATCAAATTTAAACTGATATGAACTGAAGCTGATGGAATGGATTTTTGTAATTGTACTGGTTGCGGGTGTGTCACGGAAGATAATTCGATAAGAGGAATATTATTGAATGTTGAAAAGTGCATGCTGAACACGTACCGTATCATTGTCGTGTCGTCATGCGCGATCTGCCCTTTTTTGTTTAAATATTGAATAAATATTGTATAGACATATCAAAAAGGTAATTTTGGGAACATCGAAATGCGTTTGTTTTTTCAAAAGTAAAAGTAAAAATGAAAATTTCAACCACTCGGTATAATGGAAAAACTACGCTCGAACAAATTATAAAGAACTTATGTGCAAGATATACGTAAATTATTGAATTAAAGTAGAAATCAACAAAAAATTGTCACAAAAGTACCCGAAATGCACACTGATCGAGTGGATGAGTGCCGCAGAAGACAACCGACCGACGATAACTGTTATTATTATTTTAAAGGTTGCAAATTCCTCAATTCAGTACGAATTGCTTTAGTTTTGACTTATAAGCCTGGCTTCATTGAGAGTGCTGGTTATATCTCAAAAGAACTATTATTGCTCCTACTAGTTGTTATTATTTAAAATATTAGTTTGAAGGCGTCATATGTTCTATTTCTAATTTCTTTTCTATTTTTTTGTTCTTTTTCTTCGATTTCTCTATGAAATAACTCTATTTAATAATCAAATAAGGAAATGAATTGAAAAATTCGACAGAGACGATTTACTACTGCTAACTCACATTAGTTCAGTCTCTTATAAAATTTGTAGGCATCATTGTTTTGAAATTAAAATTACAACGGTGTTCTTTGCACGCTCATAAATAATCACTGAGAGAATCTTTTCCTTTTCCCACCTTTCTTTCGTTTCTCTCCCTCTCCCTCTCTCTCTTTCCCTCTTATCTTCAATTAAATGAGACGTTTTAGCAAAATGGAAATATTCTTCATATGTCCATTGACAACATTCACAGTTATAATCATTTAGTGTGAATAAGCCTTTAATTTTTTCTCTTTTTAATTAAATATGGCTAATTGGACCAAAATTTGACTGATTTAAGGAGAAAACGAATGGGTGGATTTTAGAAGCAGAAATAGACTTTCCTTGCAATGTATATAAGCACTCATTAGGAATACATATCCGACACTGCCACGACGAGGATTGGGGAGCTTCTGGAAAAAAGGAGAAAGTAAAATGGTGAAAAAATAATGAAAAGTAAGTGGACGTTGTAACAAATCGTGCAAAGAAAAAGAAAAGAGCAAAAAACTTTTTGCTCAAAAAACAACGAAATTATGTTTTTTAAATTTGATAAACAGATTGCAGTGCTTTCAGCGTCCACGAATTTTTAAGTTTGCGTTTGCTTCTGTTCATTCAAGCTTTTCCAAGACTCACGCAAACTTTTCTTCTCACAAAAATTTTCCACTTACGTTACGAACAGCAAAAAGAATGAAGAAGGAAATAATTCGAAAAGGAATTTATAAATCGGTTGATCAGCTCATATCTGTTTGTAATGTAAGTAAGATAAAAGTTGAATTTTAATTTTTGCAATATAATTAATTTTCTTCCCTTTTCATTCACGATTGACGTTTTACTGAATATATATTTAACAAAGAGTTTGATTTGAAAAATCAACAAGTAAATGAAACATTAAATATTTTCAAGGTATTTTAATGGTCGGACAATATATCTTTTAATAGCGAATTTACTTATATAAACAATGTAGATTTTCACGATGTATAAGGTTGCAATAAACGATCCGAATTAAAGCGATCAGAAATGAAATGTCAATGGACCCACCCAACTTCATTTTTGTTTTTGCTTTTTTAATTCACTTCTCTTGCACTGCCATTGTTTGTTGAACTTCAACGGTTATAGTTATTCGTCAAAATATTTCCGTCTACAAGCACCTAGTCCATTGTCTATATCTTTTGAATGAACTTGTAAATTTTAACAAAACATTTCTTGGTAACACAAAAGTTCTGGCATTGCGAACTTTAAAGATGTCAAACAGAAACCGAACTTTAATTAAAGAATTCACTTCTTGGCGGAGATTGCGCATAGAAATTATTAATATTACTTAATAATTTAAAACTGATGAATCATCCGAGGAAAAAAGTAAAGAAAAAAGATGTGGCAATTAAATATGACCACAGAAAGTACCTTCAAGTTAAAACGGTGCATATTTTTGTTTAGAACAACAGTTGACAGAGACAGGTAAAACTTTATCTCACTTGACTGGCGTTTCAATTAATTATAAAAAACTTTACAATTTTTATTTATTCGATTTAACGTAAACGTAACATTATTATTGCTGCTACTCTTAAAAAACTATCTATGGCACGAATAAGTACTTTTTCCTTCTATAAGTACATTTGAAAAAAGAATACTCGCCGTCAATTTTAATTTCCAATTTGCATTTCTAATGTCGTTTCAATGGCTACTTCTTTTCATCACTGCGATGTACGGATGAGATTTATTCGAACAAACGGAAGGTATGTTATATTACTAATTCCTTCAGAAGAGTAATCCATCTTATCCTAAAGAATGCCTGGTTTGCAGATATTATCATCGTATCCAATTTTATCATCTTATCACTTCAGCACACTTCTAGTGTAATATACGCTGACATTTCAAAGAAGGAACTATTTGAACGAATTATTTTATTATCGGTTGTTTGCAAATTTACTGAATTACTGTTTGGCTAACATTTGCTATTCCAATTACAAATATTCTACACACTCCGCCATGTCAGTGCACTTCTGCACAGCGAGTTAATGTAAAATTAAAGTTTTGAAAAAGATGGAAGAACAAAAGGAAGCGAAAGAGCCGAGTTGATAAAAGAAAGTGAAAGGATAAAATAACCCTAACAATCGATTTTTATTATGCGCGAAAAGAGCTATTTAATTATTAAATCAATTAGAACGCGTATAAATACACTTACTATTGTTGTAATGTCTCAACTGAGGAGGGTAATCGAGAAAAGAAGTCATTTAACAGAATATAATAAAATTCGTTTTAGAAAAGAGCTGAAAAGAATTTCTTGCTCTTTTTTTAAAGAAACGGAGGAGAAGAAAAATGTGAAATCGATAAATGGAAGAGAAGAAAGAGAGGGAGAGAAATGTAAAGGAAGAAAAAAATCAAGGAATGTGATAGTAATTAAATGGAGTTAATTGAACTCAACAAATATTAAAACAAAAAAGGAAGAAAATTAAAGCTCTTCAATATCAGTGTATTCCAATGGAATACATTTCATCTTTAATTAACAAAAGAGGAACAGCGAATCCTATCACTGATAACCATTTTTGATAATTTTTCTCAGCCCTCTCTCTCTCTCCTTATCCATAATTACTATTTCATCTCATAACCAATCATATAATTAATTATCGCTTTTTTCATTTTTTTGTACTTTTTACTTTTGATATCATTTTTGTTATGTTACTTTTTATTATCATTACATACACATACATGAAAAACATTTCATGGATGACGTCGTTGTAATTAATTATCATTAAATTTTTGTAAAAGCTTGACGCATCTTTCATGAAATGAAAGGTACGAGAAAAGGATGAACAAACATATTATCTTAAGATAATGCCATCCGTTTCACTCAAAGAAATGCAAAAAATATAAATTTGAATAATAAATAATTTTTCCAAACAGATTTCCTTATCAAACAGGGAAGAATGATAAGGGTGAAAGCAACTATATCACAGCCATCATATAATAGCAAACAAAAAAGTGGGAAAATAATAAGCTAAAAGATCATATTAATTAATTCAGTAAATTCAAGAACTAACGGATAACATACATAATCTGATAAATTGTATATTAGAATTTCCAATTTATGTTATGAAAAGTGTGTTCATTTTGTATTCTTTGTAGATTGGCAACAAATTTTATCTCTAAATTTTTAGAAAATTCCCAAAGGTTTATTAGACAACAAATTTAAAAATTCCCAAAGGTTCATTGGGAATTCAAATCAATTCCATTACCAATGGAAGAGTAAGGGAAGGAAGACGAGTGATGGTGATGAGTGGGCGCTCAAGCACCACTACAGTCAGCGGCAAGCGCAGTAGAAGGTGTGAGTGGGAGCAAACAGTAATTAACGATCAGTCGAGTAAATTGAGTAGTAGAAGAAAAACGTCTCTGCCTGAACGCATATAGTTCAATTAATTAATGAGCAATAATCCTCTCCTCGGCATATATATAGGTGTGAGTGAAAGTGAGTTAATTAAAGGTCCAAAGTATTTTAGGGCCGAATTGCGAGTTGGAAGAATTTACATTCAGTGATGAAATTGAGGGCTAAGGCGACGTCTTGAGGGTAAACGCATAAAGATAACGTGCGGTGAGTGCGACTATGTTAGCAGTAAATGAAGAAGCTTACAAGACGATTAACTGCCATGTGTGGTGCTGGCCAGGATTGACGACAGAAAAAAGGCTGTGTAGTTCAAATCTGTCAGTTAGGTAACGAAATTTTACGGATGGTTATGATCTGTGTTAAACTTAATTTATACTCGCAAATAGTGTTGGCTTTCAGTTTGCATAAGTAATCATTTCGTCTAATTTAAATTGGCTATTAATAACATCGATCCCAATGACCGGAGAATTATCACTGCTTCAACTGCCGAAGGAACTGTCTGAAACGTTTTAAGTCGTTCAGTTTAGAATGAGAAAAAGTAACAGCGCTTTTTCAAAATATCCAAAGGACTCAATGAAAAAAGGAAATATTATAATTTCGGAAGAAATTTCAATGCACAAATGCAATAAATAAAAAATAATAAATGAAGGAGAAACAAAGTGCGAAATTTTTGGCTATTTTTGTTAAATGAATTATTGGCAAATTATCTTGCCTTTCGAACTCTGATTGCCAATTCAAATTCACAGGAAAATTAAAACTTCCCATGTGATGCGATGAAAGAGAAAAGAACAAACAAGGAAATAGAAGAGAGAAGGATAACTTCCTCGTAGTGCTGTAAAGACGGTTGCTGTAAAAAATAAAATAAGCGTTAAAAAGCTAAAGGAAAAAATTTCTTCTGCAAGTTTTCACGTCCATTTCCACTCGGTCTTAATCGTTTCAAACAGATTCAAATGCGTGAAACATTTGTTACAACTTTGTGGCTGCTTTTTTAACTTTAACTGTGCGGATGACGGTGAATTGGAAGAATGAGAATAAGTTGGTAGGAATCCAAATGAATGTATAAACAACAGAGAGGATATCAGTGATAAGGAATAGAGCATTTTTTCTTCATTTTTGTTGTGCTTTTTGAAGTGATGAAAATTTACTGCCTTTCGAAGTCGAATTAGTTGGTTTTCAAGTAATATGTAAATCAGATGGCGGTCTTAATGGTACTGCTAGATAGAAGAAAGACAATAAAGGTAATGTTAGGGAGGATTTTGCATTTTTTAATGCTTGTAAAGCGTATAATTAAACGCCTGATTATTTTACTCGCTTGTTTTAATGTTTCGAGAAAGACTTAATCAAATGAATGAGTGAGCAATTTCCCAAAGCACTGTTGTTTCCTTGACTTCGACTTAAAATTTTTGATTCATGCCAACTAGCACAATCCACGACAAAAAGGCTTTTCGTGTTCTTAACTATTGCGACATTTGTTCAAGAAATATATTCATACAACCAGTGTTGATATTCTGTAGCTAGTAAGCTCGTTCATTAGCTAAAAGAATTTTATGTAATTAGACCTTCATCGTAATTACTGACTGTGTTCACGTATGAAAATTTAAAGGTCGGTGTGGAATCACTCGAATCTTTACGTCCTAAATCTTCCAGGCATTCTAACTTCTTTTCGATCTCTTCGATGCAACGTATGATGTCTTTCGTATTTAACTTTACCTTGTTTTTTGAAAATCTCGATGAAGCAAAAAAAAAGGTAATTGTCAAGCCATTATTGTAGTAATAGCTTGATGGATGCGAATTAAATATATTAATAAGAAGCTCAAAATTATTTAATTTAGAAAAATAAATAGTGATGGGCGAGGAAGATGATTTATATATTAAATTTCAATAATTATTCTTTCCTCCATCACTCCCTTCTCATTCCTTTTCTCTGTTATTATTTGTCAAGAAATTTTTTGATTCAAATATTTCCTTTGTTTAGATATGTGAAGAAGTAAATAATACATAAGCGCCTCACATTTTTGATTTCAAAAGAAAAAGAAAGAGAAGCGACGCTTGCACTCTTTTTTTGTTCCTGTCGGATTAGTAGAAAATTTTCAATAGTTCGATAACTGTTTTGATACATAAGTATCTTAGAAGTTTCCTTTCAACTTATATCTTTAAGTCGTCAAAATATGTCTCACATGACAAATGGCCTAATATTTTGAAAATATCAAAATACAAAATGAGAGGATATGGTTGATAGAGAATTCATAGGGGGATAATTGTACCAGAAATTATGTAAGAAAGAATTATCAAGTGCTTTATTTATTCTTCCATCATCTTTCCTTCTCTCTCTCCCTCTCCCTCTTCCCTTTCTTTCTCTTATTTGCTCAGTCCTAAAATTTAAAATTCGATGACAGTGTATTGGTATAAAAAGTTAACTTGCCATTTTATGAGTAGCATTTAAAAGACGACTTATTCCCATAAATTATTTATTCCAAAATAAATCGACTCGTTCCTTTAGGGAAAACAATTAACACAATTCTTCCTTTTCCTTCTTCCTATTGAAATTAACAGCTGAAAGCAATATTTTCCGAAAATGAATTTTGCGGGAAATAATGACAAATTTTTATGGATTTCCTCGTTGCACCATATCATATTACGTCGAAATAGGCGTTTTTCCGTGGTTAGAATAAACGGCAGATTTGAAAAAGAAGACCGAAATATGACATTGCATCGTATCCTTCTTATAATATAATAACGGGTAAAGTGATGGCGATGACAAGCTGGAAGAAAATGATGAACGATTTATCAGTGCTATAATTTCTGGGAGCAAAATGTGATGTATCCATCAGAGATAATTATTTCCCAAAGGCGTAAAATAAAGTGTGAGAAATTTAAAAACATTTTTCTTATTTAAAAGCTTTTGGATTTGAAATTTAAAAATTTCATTGGTATTCAAAAATATTAATTGTCTTGTTAAAAACTTTTATTTATTCAGTGAGAAATGATCTAATTATTGGAACCTAATTATATTGAAATTAATTTTCATGTCCCATTCTCACAAACCTTTCTTGTTTGCTTTACATATTCGAAATTAAAATTTTCTTCTTCTTAATTAAGAGTGAACGGAAAAAATCATGAAGGTTCTATTCTTATTTCACTTAAATATACCCACGCAAAAGACGCTTATTATCATTAATGCATTTCAAGGGCCTTTCAATGAATGATGTAAAACCTGTGATGCACAACAATTAATTAATTAATTAGCATATCGCTTGTAATACGTCTGTAATACGTTTATTCATATTTACTTTTTAACTCTGCCGTTATCCATCTCCATCTCGTCTCATCTCCCTTTATTTATATGATTAGGAGACTTTACTGCTTGTAAGTTGTTTAGAAATACTAATGTTTGGTTTATATTATAAATCCGAGAAAACTAGAATCACTTAAAATAGTTTTAACCTAACTGAACTATTATTTTCCAAGTTTAAATACATTGTGCACTACAAAACGATAAACGTCGTATGCAAAGGTTTTACACTTTCGAGTATTTGGAAGAAAGTTTTATTTTTTCATCCAACTCTTCGATAGTAAAATAGCGCTTTCACTTGACCTTTTCCCAAATTTCCTCTTAAATTTTTATTTCGCCTCTCACTTTTTCCAGAGAAATTCCTCCTTTGTGATTTACTGACTTCTTAATTAAATTTCTTACATATTGCCAATTTCATCGGAGGCAGAGAGTTACCAAATGCATTGATTTCAGTGCAACTTGAACGGTGCTTATTTGCATTAACATCGATTTTGAGTGAAAAGATCGATGCAGTTATTACTGCTCATAACTGACGTATAATTTGTCGTAATACTTTTGTCACCGTCGATAATTGTTATCAATCTTGCACAATGTCAGCTGTTAACTATCGCTGATTTCTTGTATTTTATCAGTAAGGTGGGTTGTAGATTTTTTGATTTCCTGTGAGATGAAAATGCAGTTCTACGCAGTAAATGATTATCAAAGTGGAAGGATTCAAAAAACGGCAAAACGGAAAATTTATAAAAGCTGACAAAAAACGGAAAGAATGCATTTTCGGGCATTAATGGTAACGATCGTTTGATGCGTATGACGCTGAAGTTTTACTTTTTTCAGTGCTTCTATTTTCTCTTCGCTAATGCAAATTTCTGAAATAAAAAACACAAAGCTAATTTCGTTTCAAAAGATTACTTTTTTCCTCAAATTTTAAAAATCAATTCATTTTCGATTTTACAAAGTGAAATACTGTTAATTATATGTTCAGCTAGAGGAGAAGGCAAGCAGCGAGAATAGGAAGAACTGAAAGCGAAGAAAAAATTTTAAATGACTTATGCAAATGGATCTTGACATAATCAGTGATACAGTGACGAGATAGAAATTGTAAATGAAATTAACTGATGAAATAAATATTATTAAAATGGAACCCCTAGCTGTAATTTCTGCAATCCCGTAATTTTGTTTTGTCAGATCAATGATAAAATTCATTTTCAAGAAATAGTTCAATAATTTTTCTCACTAAGTTAAATTGCAGATTGAAATCAAAAAATTGTTGCAAAATGATAATCGGAACGGTAATAAAATTGCAATTCGTCGGATAAGTATATGAATTGCCCAGCAACGCCATAAGTTCAGCTCAACCTTTAACAAATTTATATTTAATTAACACATAAATTAGAAAAGTATTGTTTATAATTAGCATGCATCCATCCAAACACGACTTTATTCAATTTTTGCGCACTGCGCAAGTTAGAAAGAACGAAGTGTTAAATGTAATTTTAAAATTATGAAAACAATGAAGCAAGAAGGAAAGAACCATTCAAATGAACGGAAACTTTCAAATCCGATAAGCTCTCTAATCATTTAGTGTGTTTGTGAATAACCCTTTAATTGATGATAAACGAAAGCCTTCAGTCGCATGACAGGTAAACTGATAGTTGAAGGAATTGAGGATTTGAGAGGATTTCTAATCTTTGATTAGATTGGAATTTTCAAAATGAAAACAGGCGCCACTATGGGCTCAATCAATCGACCATCTTCTTTAGCTATCTGCAACTAGAGAAGAAATCTGAATGTTGGAAAATGAAATGTATAAGTCAGATTTCTGCTTATGCGCATATGTTATAAATGATTTACACCGGTCATTTCCGCCATTTTACCCCCCTACTCCTCCCCATCCCACTTCCTCTTTTATTTATGTTAAAAGCTTTCATGTTAGAGGCTATCCACTTACGTCCCAGCAGTACCTGGTTGGTTAACATTACAGATAGGCAGACTGCGGAAAGGGAAAGCGCAATGAAAAGCACTACTGAAATTCGAAAATTTCATAAAGTTTTCCACTGAAGAAAGCAGAAACTATTTCCCTTAGCCGACTGATCCTACTCCTTTCCCTTTCATTTCTACAGAACCATTCCTTTCCATCTTCAAGGCAATGTAGCCTAACTCATTTATTGCATGCATTATTGTCGCTCATCGTATCGATCACTGCTCATCGTCATCCGTCGGTTGTTGCATCTCTCGCAAATGCTGCACAATCCTCCAACTTCAAAACATTTCGTCGGCGACGTTAACGAGCTCCTCACAATACGAGCAGTAGTAATGTATGCACTGCTTCAGCAGGTGGATTATTTGGCAACTGCGCCCGCTATCCGCTAAGTGTAAGTGGTGGAGCTGTGATAGCGAAGTTAATAGAACTGTCGCGACTCTCATGTCGTATACAACGCACACGCAAACACACACAGACAGGGTGGATGTGTAAACAGAAAAGGAAGGCTTATCGTCGAAGGGTTGCTTTCTGCTGTGTCACTGAAAGTCAAACACACATTGCGACGATATGTATTGCTTAAATCGCTTCTTTGCTGTAATGTCTAAGTAAAGAGATTTTGCGAACGATTAATAATTACTGGTAATTTACAACACTTAACCTTAATCTTCAACTCCGCTCACTTAAATTATTGATATGTTTAATTTCTATAAAATTCCATTCCATTCATAATTTGTAAGAGCCCATACCTTTTTAAAAAAAGAAAATAAGTGAAAGGAATTTTAAGCTAAAATTTTATTAGCAGTAAAATGTGAAAGTAAAATGAAAATTTCATCAAATACAGGCGAAATTTATTCAACAGACCGTCTAATTTTGCGTCTTGTATTTCATTTAAATATTTCATTTAAAAGATAATACAATTTAATTCCCCTGAGTTCCTAATGACTTTATTTCGTCACTAAATAATTTAAAGATTTTTAGCATCAAACCACCACTTCACATATTTTTTAGAAATCACATCTTCACTGCTCATTTGTGTCATCGAATATTGTCACACTTCTCTTCCATTTCATTCCTTCTTCACTGAATTCCATGAATGATTTCGGATAACATTTATCAAGTCATTTTCATACTCTTTTTAATGGAATTTAAACGTAATAAAAGATATTATTTTGCGTTATTAGACACGTTTTTGACGTGTGAAATCCACAATAATCTTGACTTTCAAACAACATTGTCCATCTAAAAAATTTACCGTCCTTGTTCTAAAAAATGAATACAGACTTATGCTAAGTATAAGTAAGCTATTTATACAAACACTCTCATAAAAATTGTACATATTTTATCATTTGACGAAGCCACGTCTAATCTCAACAACTCATATCTAATTAATGCAATCCAAACAATCATCTACCAGCTAAAATGGAAATAGAATCATCGATCGGCACGAACTATAATTATCTTTAGTCGAGGAAGACAAAGCAAAAGCCATTTTTGAATTTCATGAAGAAAACGAGGAGGAGGAAAGGAAATGTTAAATTGCGTGAAATCTTTCAGAAACACTGAAGGAGTAGTCAGTGAAATTCATTAAAATTAGGCCCTTAATCATAAATTAATTGATTTATAGGAGGAATATGCCTTAAAACTAAATTGATTTAACACTTCCTGGCTTTTCTCCTTTTTGCTATGCTTTGGCCAAAAGAATTGCTTGTTAAAGAAGCATACGGAACTACAGGATTCAACTGATCCAGTTCATCCTTCATACATTTCAGCAAACTTCAAAAGACCTATGGAACTGAGCAAAATTTTATTTTTATCAGTTTGAATGATTGCTTGAATGCAATGGTGTCATTGCGGACAAATCTAAAACCTTTTTGGTGATGAAAAAGATTACTTCACTCGTTCTTATCACTCAGCTTTCATTCTCCTCTTCCTTACACCTTACGCAGCTCCAGTATGCAACGGTATAAAACGGTTTGATGATCAACGAAGACATACATCTTCTGCTCTCAGAGCACTTCAAACTCTCTCCATTATAGAAAATGTTTGTAGTATGGAAGAGAGAAAGGAAGATCGGCGGCAATGGCATCTGATGCCATCACACAGTGTCACAGTTGTCATTAATGATTGTGGCAGGAGTTTTGCTTGTTCTCCCTTCCATCGCGTACATCTGCCTATCGTTGTTGAACTGAACTGTGTTGCTGTTATCTTCTGTCAGTCCTATGATGAGGATGATGATGATTGTAATGTTTGTTGATAGATGTTCTCAGCAACAATAGTGATGATAATGATGACGACCACGCCGACGACGATGATGATGATGGCGATCACACAAGTTCGGATTGATGAAGATGGCAGAAGAAAGGTATCAGAATAATGGTGCTCGTTGATGCTACTACTGCCGTTGATGTCGTGGTGGTGACGGTTGTGTTACTATCGATTTCACACTATTATAATACTACCTTCTCTTTCTGCTACTATTTTCTACATCCATCGGAAGTCGGCGAACAACAGACGTTGATGTTTAAAGCCGAATATGAATTATTTTTTATCGAATAAAATCACTGCAAAGGTTTCTGCAAAAAAAGGACAAAGGTTTACTTTTTAAATCTCTTACTTCTGAAATAATAATGTACGCAATTTTTAACTTCCTTTTTCCTCCTTGGCTTTTACAACAAGAAACAGTATGTGTTATTGTTGCTTCTTTAAAGTAAAGTAAAGGCACGGTGGCAGTATTTTCGAGAGAATATTTGCAATATAAAATCACAAATGTTTGCTCATATTTTGACAGTAACTCATCCACCGATTTGTTTTATATTTCGGTCAATTTATTTATTGAAATAAGTGAATAGAACAAGATTTGTATAAAAATCCTGAAGAAAATATATTTATTTATACACACACACACACGCTATTCCTTTCCTCGGGGTTTTTTCAATCAATAATCTTTCATTTCTTATAACCAGCTCTCTGTGACCACTGAATCTAGAAAAAGTGTAAATAATACTAATTATTCTGTTAATTGATTATGTTATGTATTGGCAGCTAAAGGATATTGAAATACTAGCAATGATTGATTTATTTTGCTATTGTTTAAAGTCAAGTTTATCAAAAATAATGAAATTATGGTAACCACAGCAAACCTGATTGTTTACTGCTTAACTGACAATGCTTCGGAGATTTATATACTACAATTTCCATCCAATCGTTGCACGCCATTATGCAATTGGCCTTTTTTGTTTCCTCTGAATTTACATAAAGTATTTGAACCAATAACTTTTATTACTTACTGCATAATTATATTTGTGCACAGATGTACAGTTGAAATATTTACTAAATATGTTCCGTCTATGTACAACCCTCAACATTACTGTCCTCTTGCTTATTTCATACATACATGAATAACAAAGTTAACAGTCAGATAGGATGGGTATGCTGCTACAAAAGATACGTCTTCCTCAACACTTTCTGTCCTTTTTCCTCTTTTCTATTTTTATCGACGGTGTCAGAAGATAGTTGGGCAGATTTGCAGTGTCGCCACTTTTCCACTCATAAAAATTTCCCTTCTGTGTTTCCGTCATGTGTTACATCTTGCGTAGTAGTATTAAGTAGAATTATGCAGCACCGTGGAAGTATTTGCTGAGGAGACATGAAGTAGGAGAAGGAAGGGTTGGATGGATGAATGAACAGATGGATAGAAGAGCGCCATTATGTTGGATGAATGCTTGGGGTGCGGTGCGAGGTTGTAATGATGGTGAGGAAAAGAGGGAGAAAGGCGAAGAATGAAGGTCCTCTCCCTTCCACGGATAGTTCTGTCCCTATCGTCGTCATTGTCGTCGCCGTTGTCATCGTCAACCCTTTCTACTGCTACGAGACGAGACTCTCCTGTATAATTGCAGTATGTTGCAAGCTTTGCTTTCCACTCTTTTTTCATTCCTTCTTCCTTCTAACCTCGGGTGTTGTGATGGAAGGAAGGAATAGATTGGATGTAGCGATAGTCTGTGGGACGGTGCTTTTTGTTCGCGCTCCGTTGCTCCTTTCGAGTATCAGTAGCCTTCTCACTCCCCATCTACTCATAAGTAACACTACCTACCCCCTCAACATCCATCAATCCATCCATCTAGCCACCCTATCTTACGTCCTTCCTATGTTTCACTTCGACAGCGGTAGCAAGCAGTAGTAACGGCAGCAGCAGCACTCGTTTCTATTTCATACATCTCAACTCAAAACTTCCGTCTCCTTTTTCCTTCTTTCATCATCTGTTCCTGACATTCACAGGTCATCTGCACGAAGAAACTGCTTTCATTCTTCACTACTGCAAAAACGTTTTTCTTCTGCTTGAGGAAATTGTGAAATTCAGAAAACGAAATCTGAAGAAGCACGAATCCTCACTGTGTTATGTTTCTTCCATTCAGCTGAAATCTTCCGCTCTAAATATAATACCATAGATGAAACACTTGTAGAAAGATGAAATTCTCAAATCTTATTTCCTTCCTCTTTCCAGTGTTATTTGCAATCAAGATTCATCACTTTATGCACAGTAGTATACAAATGAAATTTTCGATTCTACAACTTTTTCCAAAAGTCGCAGAATCTAAAATTTTATTCGCCTTTATTATTTTTTTGATTCCATGCTTTGCTTTTAGATTCCTTCGTTCTAACTGAGGAATGAGAAATTAATTGCTTCTTGGCTGAATACGATAACTTCGCACTAAATTTAAATTTTTGCAAATCTGTGCTTGCTGCTTGCCACATTAATTTGGAACTTTTTCTTAAGCACTGAAACATCTTCAAATGAATTTTATGTCTAGTTAGGGGAAGCATTTCTGTAATGCGTAATGAGTTAACATACAATTGTAATTTACACACTATCACATGTTAATTATCATTGTAATTATGGATTTAGTCATTGATGATAACATATCTAATCGACTTTGTTTAAATGTACAAACTGCACTAATTGTTTTAGAATTGCACCATAAATTCAAAAAACAAACTATTATGTTTTGCTTTTTTTTACCTCTTCTACCATTAATGAGAATAATTTACAAGTCACTTTTTATATTTACAACAAAATCTTTTTTTTTTATTTACTACTTCTCCCCCTCCCTTTCGAAATGGTATCAGTGTAAATTGTCCACAAATACCTGCTTTATTAGTTCATCATTTTGTGAAGAATGATAACATAACTGGAATGATTAATCAAAGAAAGGACCACCTGGAAGAAAACGTTTCTTCAAAATGAAATCAACTGAGTGAGGATACCTTAACCATAAATACTTTTATCTCTCATACTACCTAACACGCATAACCCAACGATACCCACGTAACCCACCAGCGTACAAAACGTTTACTTTCGTCATCGGTTTCAATCATCTAATCGTGACATACTGATGTTGGGAGAGGTTTTATTACACTGAGAGCGGTCGATGAAAATTTCCGAATCTCGATCTTTCCGATTTTAATAATCCTCAAAAGTTGTGTAAGGAAGTAGTGAAAATGCTAAAGTAGTAGTTGTAGTAGAAGTAGTAGTGAAAGTTGTTGAATTTGAAGTGTTCTACAGCTCCTGTTATCACCACGCGAAGAAGTCCATATGATGATGAAGACGAAAGAAGCGCCTGAGGATTGTGCACAGGAGGAAAAGGAAGGCTGCTCTGCTTGATTGACTAGCGCTGGCTTCTCTTTGCAGGAATTTTGCAAAAGAAGGGGAAGAAGTCATCTTATCGTTCTTCTGAAAGTCCAGAGATGTCAGCTGTTATGCTACCTCACTGTTCCTTCTTCCTATTCTGCTTCTTCCTCCTCCTCTTCCTTCTTGTAGGAATGGGTATTCGGTTAACTTGGAGAAATTTTGTTTGTCACTTTTTAAATGGCTCCCGTCTCGCTCTTTCAGATAGTATCTCTTAGCGTTTTCTTATCATTTCAACCCTCCAAGTCCATTAATTCTTCCTCTTCCTGTCCTGTTCATCTTCCCTACCTACTCTTTCTTCACCATCATCAAATTACGAGATATGAATATTTATCTCTAATTCTTCCTGAGTCTATCTTCGTCTTTTTTCTGAGAAAAATTTCCTTGAATATTTAATTTACTTTCCTTCAAAATTATTAGATGGCATTTAAAAGTTTTCGGTCATAGATGTAAAATATTCGCTGTAATAAATATATGAGCTAAATTTATTTCCAAATAATTCTAATGTATTTCGTTGAGGCAAGTTTTTAAATTTCTTCCTTCACTGTAAATTACTAATTGTCAAACATCGACTGTTTGCAATTCCTATGTGGGATTTAACGCTTCGCTCTACAAAATCCTTCTTAATGTTTGGTAGATTCTGTTTACGTTTGCATGTGCTCTGTGCACTTCGTCCGCGTCTTCAAGAAGAGATTTGGAAGAGCAAAATTGTTGTTGATCATTCCGAAACACTTTACTTTGTTTGCGTTGAGTCACACTTGCTTCATCATACCTCTCAGACGGCAGTTATCT